>JAESUZ010004392.1:0-66290 GCA_017311185.1 Proteles cristata cristata
AGCTGCTTCTGATGCACTGATGTAGAATACTTTAGAGCCTCTCAATCAGGTTGAAATCTACTGATATAGCTAAGCCTCCCATCTAGTGCAGGAGTCCCATATGATATATATAGCCAAGGCAGTTGGCCATCCACGTTTAACTAGGGTATATACAGTAAAGGTGAATTTACTACCTTTAACAAGCTTCTATTCTAATGTTACAAAGTCCTTGTTCTAGAATCAAGTTAACTCTATTTCATTCTGGTTTTCATTTACTGGTCCTAGTTCTTCCCAACTCAGCTATAAAGTACAGGTTAAATTCTTCCAAACAGCATCCTTTCAAATATTTGAAGACATCTATTGTAGTTCTCTTTTGGCTCCTCTTCTTGAGGTTAACTATACCCATTCCTTAAATTAAAATATTTTCTAAAGTTCTTAAACACACCGAACAGCCTTCTATAGGTACTTTCAACTTTGGTAATAACTGTCAACATATAATTTATTTAGTTTTTTCTTTGTTCATTTAAAGAAAAGACAGTATCGACTCAGCTAACTTCAGGACTCTGTGACTCACTTCCGATAAGAATAAACGTACCCTAAAACATCCTAAGGATTTCAACTCCATGCTAATTATAAAACTAAAATTTTGCTAAAAAGTCTTTCAAGGGTTGTGGGGTAAGAACTAGAAGCTGAAGTAGTGAATGGTCTTTCAGCATAAGCCTATGATGGGATTCTGACAGATCTTGTCATGCCTGGGAAACTGGTGGCCTACTTACTTGAGGGCCTGAGAAACCATTTAAAAGAAAATTCTTCCAAGTGAAAAAGTAGCCAGACATACCAAAGAGTAAATGAATCTTAGTGCAAAAGATTCATTTTTTGAACCAGTCCATATTAGATTCATTTTTGAGACTTACAGAAAACAAGTAAAGCCTGAAATGTTTTGCTAATATCTCTGTAACATATTGGGGGATATCAACATCAGTACATCAGTATGCCTGTAATATAAGGGAGCACAGCAATAAAATCCAGTGTATATCTTTTTGTATATGTTGTTTTTTAATGCCAGTTAATTAACATACAGTGCTATATTAGTTTCAGGTGTACAGTATAGTGATTCAACAATTCCAGACATCACCCTGTGCTCATCATGACAAATATATTCCTATTTTTAAAAAGTTTTTATTTATTTCTTTTGAGAGAGAGAGAGAGAATGAGAATGGGCAGGGCAGGCAGAGAGAGGGGGGGAGGGAGAGAATCCCAAGCAGGCTTCATGCTGACAGCACAGAGCCCAAAACAGGGCTCGATCTCACAAATTATGAGATCATGACTTGAGTCAAGATCAAGAGTTGGATGCTTAACTGACTGAGCCACCCAGGGGCCAAGACAGGTAACCTTCTTAATCCTCATCACCTATTTAACCCAATCCCCGACCTCCCTCCCCTCTGATAACCATCATCATCAGATTATACTCTATAATTAAGAGTCTGTTTCTTGCTTTCTTTCTCTCTTTTATTTTTCCCTCTGCTTGTTTTGTTTTCTTAAATTCCACATATGAGTGAAATCATATGGTTTGTCTTTCTCTGACTTATGCTTGCCTTGGCAGAACAAGTATTTCACTTAGCATTATACTCTCTAGCTTATTCCTTGTTATTGAAAATGGCCAGATTTCATTCTTTTTATGGCAGAATAGTAATTCCATTATGTGTTTGTGTGTGTGTGTGTGTGTGTGTGTGTGTGAAAGAGAGAGAGAGAGAGAGAGAGAGAGAGCAAGCAAGTGCGCATATATCTATCATCAATCGATGGACACTTGGGCTGCCTCTATATCTTGTCTACTGTAAATAAACATTGCTGCTATAAACATAGGGGTGCATGTATTCCTTTGAATTAGTGTTCTTGTATTTTTGGAAAACCCAGTGCATCTCTGACATCTTGGGGGCTGTTGACATCTTGCCATTGATTCTGACAATAGTGGTACCTGACAAACAAGGCAATACCTGGCAGAGTGGACAGTGCTTTATGAACATGAGGATACACAATGCATATTTAGTGATAATTGGTAGCTAGCAATAGCAAACTTATTGAAGACTACACATTTGTGGGGCACCTGGGTGGCTCAGTTGGTTAAGTGTCCAACTTCGGCTCAGGTCATGATCTCACAGTTCATGGGTTTGAGCCCCACATCGGGCTCTGTGCTGACAGCTAGCTCAGAGCCTGGACCCTGCTTCAGATTTTGTATCTCTCTCTCTCTTTGACCCCCCTCTGCTCAGGCTGTCTCTCTCTCTCTCTCAGAAATTTAAAAAAAACATTAAAAATTTTTAAAAAGACTACACATTTGTATGTCAGTTGTACTTCAATTAAAAAAAAAAAAAAGACTACACACAAAAACCCTGGGGACTCCCAACAGTATCTTAGGTGTGATTTTGATCGGAAAATGGAGATCCTATGTCATTAATTTGGCAAGAATGAGTAAAATTCCTGTGGATATTTTTAATGCAACTCAAATTATACCCATATGCTTTTTTTTAATAGAAGTTAAAATGTTATTGAGAAGAGTACTTCCTACTTGAGGTGAATAAGTATCACCTGGATTATGTTTTTTTAAAACACAAAGCCCAAGAACTACCCATGAATGTACTTTTGTGAAAAAAAAATTTTGAGTATATTTGACACACAATGTTACATTAATTTTAGGTGAAAACATAGTGATTCAACTTCTACATGTTATGCTCTGCTCACCATAAGTGTAGCTATCATCTGTCACCATACAATGCTATTATAATATCACTGACTATAATCCCTATGCTGTGCCTTGTATTCCCATGATTTATTCATTCCATAACTGGAAGCCTATATGTCCCACTCCCCTTCACCCATTTTGCTCTTCCCTTTATCCCCCTTCCTTGTGGCAACCGTAAGTCTATTCTCTGTATTTACAGGTCTGATTCTTTTTGGTTCTTTACTTATTCATTTGTGTTTTTTATATTCCATGTATGAGTGAAAGCATATGCTATTTGTCTTTCTCAGTCTGATTTATTTCACTTAACATAATACCTTCTAGGCCCATCCATGTTGTTGCAAATAGCATTATCTCATCCTTTTTTATGACTAATATTTCAGTGTGTGTGTGTGTCTGTATACATACATACACATACATACCACATTTTCATCCATTCATCTAGTGTTGGATACTTAGGTTACTCACATATCTTAGCTATTTTAAATAATGTGACAATAAACAGGGAAATTCTTATTTAATAGGCATAAGGTCGGGTTCTAGCAATCTGTGTTTTTAAGAAGCTCTTCCTATGACTGTGTTGTATATCTCTAATTAAAAATCAGTGATAAAGATGGGTGCCTAGGTGGCTCAATCAGTTAAGCATCCGACTCTTGATTTCAGCTCAGATTGTGATCTCATGGCTCACAAATCCAAGCCCCACGACGGGCTCTGCACTGAATGTGGAGCCTGCTTGGGATTCTCTTTCTCTCTCTGCCACTTTCCCACTCATTCTCTTTCTCTCTCTCTTTCTCCCAAAATAAATAACTATAAAATTTGTTTTAAAAAACAGTGATATAGACCAGCTGTTATCACCTTTCTCTGCAAAGGACTACATTTTAAATATTTTTGTCTTTGTGAGATGGGCTACATCTCTCTTGCAACTACACCACTATAGTGAGAAAGCAGTCAAAGATAATACTTAACAAGAACATGGCTGTATTCCAATAAAACTTTATTTATAAAAACAGGTGACCAGCCCATGGGTCATAGTTTGCTGAGCCCTGATATAAATAATCAATAATTAAATTAGGGGCAGATTCTGTATGCCAAACTGACCAATGTTCCTTAGGTATAGTAGACAATTCAAAGCTACTTCAAGTATTAAGCAGAGAAAAGTGACGACATGAAGATAGCCTGGATGACACTGTTGATGTTTTTCTTTCTCATGAGTCTAAAAGGAAAGATACATATGCCCCAAAGTTTAAAATTAAGCTTCCTTGTCAGATTTCAAATGTGATGCTTTACAAAAATATCTTTGGGACCAATAAGCTGAAGTTGTAGTGAACACAGTGTTCCAAGACAGGAGGCAGGCAGGTAATATATACTGCTTCAAATAGAGTTTCAATAATTCAGTGAGTGTCATCTCTCAAATAGGTTACTAAAAGAAATGCGGGTTGTTTAGGAAGCCCCTTAGCTTTCAGGGTGATGTCAGGAAGGACAAGAAGTTCTACCCCCAAGACATCTTTAGGTTTGAGGTCCCAGTTTTTGTAATTCTAGACTGGATGAAGCCCAAATGAGACTTTTCAGGCTCTTATGCAAGAATGCTGATTAGACTGAAAGCTTCACTACTGACAGTCTGGCTAAATTTTCATTTCTGGAATAGTGGTAAAATTCTCTAAGGCCCACTGAAGCTCTAAAATTCTATGACTTCATTATTCATTCTCCTTTCACATTCATCTTAAGAGACTTCTTTATATATCAACAGTAAGCCATCAAGCTGCAACATAATCAGAAAGCACAACTGAGAAAATGGCTTTCTGCAAACCCTTTTTCTCCTTAGGAAGAAGTGCCAGCCAGGCACATGGCATAAGGACTTTACTGGGCTTCTTTGTTGCTTTTTCCCCCTTCCAACTAAAGCACATTAAGAATATAAGGTATTATAAAGTTAAGATGCAGACTCATTATTAAGTCAATGACTAATGCCCATATCAGGGGCAACTTGGGTGTGAGTTCCTCACCTTTGGGGAAAACACTCTCCTCTTTACATTAAACCACCCATCTCCCAGTCTTATTTCTGAATTTGTCCCCTTTCTAATTGAATTAGTTACAAATGCATTGTTTCTATGGCCTACCCATTTAGGTTGTGTGAATAACTGTCATTGGTTAGGGAAGGGGGACAATAAGCACTTTAATGACTTTCTTAAAAAGGAAACTTTGTTTGAGGAGTAATTGTGTTTTTCTCCCTCCCAGCTATTACTTTTCTTCTTTTAAATCTTAATGTCTCATCTGGATGGGCACCTTATCACTAGCCAACAGGGGAAGGTGGTGTTTGTATTTGTATTTGCATTTATATGGCATTTTCATACAGTGTATCTCACACTGTTGACAGAGCAATGAATCACAGGCCTATAGCACCCTCTCTACATGCATCGTGGGAGCAGCCATCTTCCACATGCTCTGCAGCAGCAAACTAATTAATCTTTCTTAATTTTAATTCATAAGGAAGATGCTGTGACCAGGGAAGCATGGAAGAGAGTGTATATCTGGCTGTCTATTTCTCCCAAATTTCAGGAAGTTAGAAATACTCAGAGTATCACAAAAGTAACCATGGTTTCTCATAATTGATCCTTTGCTGACACAGTTACTGGTGGAATTCTAGGCTGGATGGGTCATTGAAGCTTTTGTGTTACTTTAGACATTTGCCTTTTATAAGTTGATAGCAGAGGAGGGGGGAAGCATATAGATCTCACACACAATTACTATAAAACCACCCAAAGAACCAAGTTTGAGTATTACATATACTTCACCTCAAAATCAGCTCCATTAAACAGATAGCTCAGCCTTAAAAAAAAAAACACAAAAAAAACCTTGTCATTAGCAAGTTGCCATTGGTGATCAAAGGCTAGAAGGCTACTGTGGAATTCATTCACCGGAAACCTGGGTCCATTTAAGAGCTTTGAGGTGGACATTAATAACTTGTTGCTCAAAATAGAGGGGCCTACAATATGAGATAAATTTCCCTTACCTAAAAGAGCTGCACTCCTTCCCAAACTATCCTATGTGCCCTGTCAGAGGCTAAATACTGGGCTTAGATTGTCCAGGCAAACTTTGATGTAGCATTTACTAAGTTCTTATATATTAGACTAAATGGTCAGCAACACTGGAACGTAAGAAATGTATACAACTGTGTCCTTATATATAAAGGCTAAAATGGTCAGCAACATCCAAACATAAGAAATATGTACATAATTCTCTACAATGTTAAGACTCCTGACTTTCATAGGGGAAATAGACTTGGAATTCTTTTGAACTGTCAACAAGATGAAGCCTTGCAGTAATTAAGGAACCACTGAACTTGATCTTTATGGGAAGTCCTGTAGGTTTTCACTACCCAAAAAGGACAGATTATTAAAGCATTTAGTGAAATGAATAATTAGCTGCACATGATGTAAACATTAAGCCCACTTTGACTGCCCTTACTCTCTCCATTGCCTTGCTGCAGATGTCCTTCCTAGAGGCATTATTAAGGATGCTTGAGTAAAAACATGGCCCAGGTATGAATCCTATAGAGTGAGGCCAATAAACTTCTCTGGCTGAATACATTTGTAACTCTCAGGCTCAGTGCAAAGATTAAAATGATCTGCAGAGCCTGTGAATGTCATTTAAATTAGGGTCCATGATAAGAAAACAAATGGTTAGTTGAGATAATGGGGGCTTGCATGGTATTCTGAATCCCTTGGTCTTTAAATTTAGCCAATTAAAATTAATTCCTTCAGCCTCAGAGCCTGGAAATCCCAGGTTCCCAGACATGTCAAGTTGTGGTTCAATTTCAAGACAGAGGCAATTCCTCAAGAAACCCCAGCTTGACACAATCAAATAAGCCTTGTCAAAGTCCACCTAATCAAAAACCCTGCACTTAATCACATCAGCTTCTTTAGCTCAAACTAGACAGACTCCCATCAGGGGATGGGAGCTCTCAGTCAATGCAGCATGTTATTCAAATTATCTGAGCTGCAGCACTCCAGAACTGTATCTAGGTTATGGGAAATCAGCTGTAGTTAATTAAAAGGAGTGTTCTGCCTCTCACCTCCAAGTCTTAGCCCCTCCTCATGAACAGGGACAGACTGTAATGCTTCTCTACCCATTGCACTGCAGCAAGGACTTGGACCAGGCAATTATGGACACTTTGAAATCATGAAAGTCAGTAACCAAAAGCAAAGGTAAAATTTGTGAGAGGGAAAGGCAGGCCAAGAGAAAGGTATGGCTCAGTAGGACACCTTTAAGAAACATCCTCTAGGGTCGCCTGGGTGGCTCAGTCGGTTAAGCATCAGACTTCGGCTCAGGTCATGATCTCACGGTTCTTGGGTTCGAGCCCCGTGTCAGGCTCTGGGCTGACAGCCAGTTCAGAGCCTGGAGACTGCTTCAGATTCTGTGTCTTCCTCTCTCTCTGACCCTCCCCTGCTCACACTGTCTCTCTCTCAGAAAGAAATAAAACATTAAAAAGAAATCTTAAAAAAAAAAAAAAAAAAGAAACATCCTCTAGATTCACATACTAGTTAGAATATTGGTAGGCTCAGCCCCAACAGCACTGGTGCTCCCTCACATCCAACATCTGCCACCCGTTCAAAACGTTTGGTTTAGTGAATCAAAGCCTTCCTTCACAGGCTTATTATAACTCCAATTCAAAATGAAAACTCGAGAGCCTTTTACTGCAACTTGGAATACAGGAGTAAAGAAGTTTAGGTCATGTTTTTAATGTCAACTGGACTAAACATAATGGTCTGATAGTTTGTGTATGATAGGTTCTGGTGATAAACAAGCATTCAAATCCTGTTTCCAGTATTTACCTGCTGTGCATTCTTGAGCAATTGCCCAATATCTCTGAGCCTTTTTCTTCAAGTGTAAAATGGGGATAATAATAGAAAGTTATTTATGTAAATGGCTTTTAACTTTATCTTGAAATAGTAAATGGTACATATATTTTAGGTGGGTAGGTAATAAGAGAGGGAGAGAAGAGGCAAAGGGAGAGAGAGAGAGAAAGATACCAAGCACAGAACCTGGTACATAGAATGTTTTCAAAGTGTGCTAGTTTTCCTCCTTTGTTCTATCAAATAATGACCCTTAGGTAGAACCTAATAAAAAGGGGAACTAGATAAAAATAGAGCTCACCTCCTACTAATATTGGATAAATAATGTCATCTCCCCATGGGAGGCACAGAAGTACTTGTGAATCCATAATGTATCTATTTACTATTTGTCTCCCTTTAACATACTATATATGGAGGTGGGGGGGGGGATGGGCTAGATGGGTGATGGGTATTAAGGAGGACACTTGTTGTGATGAGCATTGAGTGTTGCCTGTATGTGATGAATCGCTGAACTCTACTCCTGAAACCAATATTGCAATAGTTAACTAAAATTTAAATTAAAAAATATTATACATTGTATGATAGCAGGCACTTGGTTTTGTTCACTGCTGTATCTTGTATCTCTAGAGCAGACAGTGAAAGCCCAAAATTCTCATTATGTCGAGTAAATAATAAATCCAATTGCTGGCATCCCCCTCTTTATGCAAAACCTATCTTCAAAATCAAAGACATAAATAAATGGAAAGGTATCTTGTGTTCATGGATTAGAAGAATTAATATTATTTAAATGTCCATACTACCTAAAACCATCTAAAGATTCATTGCAATTCCTATCAAGATTCCAATGGCATTTTTTACAGAAGTAGAAAAAAAGACTATAATTTATATGGAACCACAAAATACCCCAAATAGCCAAAGAAATGAGGAGAAAGAAATACAAAGCAAAAGGCAGCACATTTTCTGATTTCAAGCAATACTATGAAGCTATAGTCATTTAAAAAGTCTGACACTGACATAGAAACAAACAGACCAATAGAACAGAATCTGGAACCCAGAAATAAACCCAAACATATATGGTCAACTAATATTTGACAAAGGAGCCAAGAATACTCAATGGAGAAAAAGTCTTTTCAATACATGGTGCAAGGATAATTAGATATTCACATAATAAATGAGTGAAACTGGATCCATATCTAATACCACCCACAAATATTATTTCAAAATGTATTAA
Organism: Proteles cristata cristata; assembly: GCA_017311185.1. Lineage (NCBI taxonomy): Eukaryota > Metazoa > Chordata > Mammalia > Carnivora > Hyaenidae > Proteles > Proteles cristata. The sequence continues at coordinate 8,795 of JAESUZ010004392.1, forward strand.
AGACTTCAATGTAATACCAGAAACCATGAAATTCTTAGAAGAAAACATAGGAATAAAGCTCCTTGACATGGTAATAGTGTTTTTGATAGGACCGCTAAAGCACAAGCAACCAAATTAAAACTAATGTGGAGATGGGGCGCCTGGGTGGCTTAGTCGGTTGAGCAACCGAATTTCGCTTGGGTCATGATCTGGCAGTTCGTGGGTTCGAGCCCCGTGTCGGGCTCTGTGCTGACTGCCAGCTCAGAGCCTGGAGCCTGTTTCAGTCTGTGACTCCCTCTCTCTCTGACCCTCCCCTGCTGACGCTCTCTCTCTCTCTCCTATAAATAAAATAAAACATTAAAAAAAAAAAAACTAATGTGGAGATATATCAAACTAAAAAAACTTCTGTACAGCAAAACAAGCATCAACAAAGTGAAAAGACAACCTACAGAATGAGAAACAAATATTTGCAAACCATCTATCTAACAAGGGGTTTCCAAACTGTATGAGACTCATATAACTCAACAGAAAAAGAAATCCAAATAACCCAATTAAAAAATGAGCAAAAGACCTGAATAGACAGTTCCCCAAATAAGATATACAAAAGGCCAACAAGTACATGAAAAGATGTCAACATTACTAGTCATTGGGTAAATGCAAATTAAAAATCACAATGAGACATCACCTCAAGCCTGTTAGAATGGCCATCATTAAAAGGCAAGAGAACAAATGCTGGCATGATGTGGGGAAAGGGAACACTTGTACACTGTTCGTGGGATTGTAGGTTAGTACAGCCACAATGGAAAACAGTTAGGATGATCCTCAAAAAATTAAAATAGAACTACTGTATGATCCAAAAATTCTACTTCCAATAACATATCCAAAGGAAACAAAAGCTCTAACTCAAAAATATATATGCACCCCTGTGTTCATAACAGCATTATTTATAATAGCAAAAACATGGAAACAGCCTGAGTGTCCACTGATGGATGAATAGCTAAAGAAATTATGGTGTGTGTAAGTGCACACCCACTCACACAAATATTATTCAGCCATAAAACATAAGGAAATCCTACCATTTGGGGCGAAATGGATAGACCTTAAAGGCATTATGCTAAGTGAAATAAGTCAGACAAAGACAAATACTGTATAATCTCATATGTGGAATCTAAAAACAAACCAACAAACGAAACAGGAAAAAATAAACTCCTAAAAAAAGAGATCAGACTTGTGGTTACCAGAGGTGGAGGTTGGGGAAAGGTGGGACTAGGGGAAGTGGTCAAAAGGTACAAACTTCCAGTTATAAAATAAATCCTAGGGACATAATGTACAACATGACTATAGCTAGAACTATTGTATGATATATAGGAAAGCTGTTAAGATAGTATATCCTAAGGATTCTCATCACAAGGGAAATTTTTTCCTTTTGTTATCTTTCTTTTCATTTTATGTATATGAGAAGATGGATGTTAGCTGAACCTATTTTGGCAATCATTTTACAATATACATACATCAAACCATCATGCTGTATGTCTTAAACTTATACAATAATTTATGTCAATTATTTCTCAGTGAAAACTGGGAAAGAAATACCCACTTTCATGAAAACCTGTGTGTAAATAAAATACGTATTAAATGTTTCTTAGTATGTTGGAGACTCCCTGAGTAAAGCAATTCTTTTTATTCATTCATGTAGCAACTATTTATTGGGCACATGTGATATACCAAGCACCGTGCTTGGCACGTGAAATAACTGTAAAAAAAGATATGTGTATTCATCGCCCTCATGGAGTTTCAAATGTAGTGGAAAATCTACATGTTTAAAAATTATATTTCTGAGCAGTCTGAGTGATTTATTTGGAATATTTCAACCATTATATATTATGTTTACTTGAAATAGAGCCAATCCACATTATAATGATCACAATCAAAGATGCATAATGCTTCCTTTTGACATTTAGGTCTGAGTTAACCAGTCCTGATTCATTAAGTTCAACTTTCAGTATTTTTGTTTTTTTGTTTTGTTTTGTTTTAATTTTTATTTATTTCTAGGAGAGAGAGAGATAGACAGCGTGAACAGGGGAGGGTCAGAGAGAGAGGGAGACACAGACTCTGAAACAGGCTCCAGGCTCTGAACTGGCAGTCAGCACAGAGCCCAACGCGGGGCTCGAACCCACGAACCGTGAGATCATGACCTAAGCGAAAGTCGGACGCTTACCCGACTAAGCCACCCAGGTGCCCCAACTTTCAGTATTTTTGAAAGAGCCTGTCTGGACACATATAAACTCTCACTGTCCCTCTCCTCATTATACCCCAAACTCTACCTGTTGCATTATTCATTCTGTTTTCTGCAATCTCACAATAATATGTAGTCCTCCTTTCAAGGCACACAGCTCCAACAGTGCCTATAATTAGTTTTCTATTGCTGCTGCAATAAACTACTAGAAACTTAATGGCTTAAACAATACAAAATTATCATCTTACTGTTCTAGAGATCAGAAGTCTAACACAGGTCTCACTAGGCCAAAATCACAGTGTTGGTAGGTCTGTGTTTCACTCTGAAGGCTCCAGGGGATAATTCATTTTCCTGTCTTTTCCAACTTCTAGAACCCACCTGCATGCACTAGTTCTTACCCACCTCCTCTATTTTCAAAGCCAGCGGGGTAGCATCTTCACATATTTTTCTGACTCTGAGGGTCTGCTTTCCTCATCTCCTTCTTCTGCCCTTTAAGGCCCCTAGTGATGACATTAGGTTCAACCCCAATAAACCGGGATAATTGTTCTGTCCAAACGTCCTTCACTTAATCATATCTGCATAGTCCTTTCTGCCAGGTAAGGTAACACATTCATTGGTTTCAGAGAATGTAGATCTTGGGGAAGGGTCATTATTCTGCTTACCATAGTAACCTCACCTCTCTTATCTAACTTGTCTCTGCCACATTGCTCTGCCTTCTTTTGGTTCTACTTTCTTCCCTTAGATTTTTAAATTTAAAAAGTGTTTATGTCTTCACTCACTAAAAATAATCCTTCCTTGGGCCATTCTGTACCTTGATTCCTATTTCTTGTCAAACTACCAAACACCTTGAGGGGAATAAAGCTATATTTACTATCTCTACTTCCTCAACCTAAGTTCTCCTTTTTTCTTCTCCACAGCTCTCATCCTACTTCTTTGTCATTCCTTCATCAGCTTTTTCACTGGCTTTTTCCTTCTATAAATATGAACAGAGCCCACGGCTTAGCTCTAAGTCCTCTGCTCTTCTTTGCTTACTACTTAGGTTTCTCTTTATATATACTCATTCCCACAGAGGCTTTCGTATATACCTAGACTTCACTCTGCCATCTTGGTTCACTCATTCATCAAATATTAATTGAACACCTACTCTATGCTACTTATTTGTGGAGACACTGGATAGAGATGGTATCAAAATCTACACTTCAGCTCTAATACACTGTTAGTCAATTCACTTCCTCCATCCCCACTGGCACTGCCATCACCTGGACAACTTAAGCAGCCTTCTGTCTAATTTCCCATAATTTTCCTTTGCCCCAATCAAATCCATTCCATATTCAACACCAAAAGACTTTTGAAAAATTAAATAATGATAAACTTTCTTGCTTCAAAACTTTTCAAAATTTCAACATTGTCCTCAGAATAATGTTCAAACTCTCTAGTATGGCATAAAAAGCCTTTCACATTCTGGGCCCATTTTTTCTTTTTAGCTCCTTTTATTGGTTTGATTGCTTTGATTTTCTTTTACTGTTTATGCCTACCCTTAGAGTTTATGCTCCAATCTCGCCAAATTAATTTCCATTCTCTGAAAGAGCTCAAAGCTTTTACACATTCTTTTCTCCTTGCCCCTACCTGCAACTTACCTTTTTCTCTTCTCTCTTTCTTTATCTCTCTCCTTACCCTCACCCACACACATTTCACCTGCCTATCTCTTCCTCATCTTTTGAAGTTTCGCTTAGAGGTCACTTTGTTTAGAAGCCTTCCCTGAATAACCAGAAATAGATTAGTTGCCCCTCTTCTATGTTCTTCTTATAAACAGCAATGATAACATAATGTGATAACATGAAAATATGTGTATATTTTTATCTTTCTGTAGCCCTAGCTGTACACTCCTTAAGGGCAAACTGTGTGTTTTAACCATCAGTGTATGCCCAGCAGCTAGCACTATGCCTAGTAAAACACGGTAGATGCTCAGTAAAGATTTGCTGAATAAATGAATGAATGAAATGAGTGAATGGAATTATAAAACAGAGCAAAGACCTCACTAGAGTGTCAAAGTTTTTGTTCTAAAAGAGTATTTCCAGCTTTCCCATCTCTATTCTTCTTCTTGTACTGTTATGAGGTCCCTTCTATCTTTTTCTTCCAGAGTCCACACCAGGATTCAAAGAGGAGAGATCCTACTACCATGTTAAGTGGGAAATACTATAGGAAATCTCCTTGGCCCACCTCATACCTCATACCTCCACGTTTTCATTATCATTTATTTCTATGAATTAAGTCATTATGTCTATGAGCCTGGAGTTCCAATTCCAATTTCAATTTCAGTTGCACCAGGGTAGAAGAATCTGTCAAAGCATCTGTAATTGTGGGTGCCATTATGGGAATTGATTTACCACAGGATCACAGCAGACAAAACAGAGCTCCTATAGGATGAGACTTCAGTCACTACATTTTTGCATGAAGATATGGGGTAGCAAGTGTTAAATATTGAGACTTGGGAAGAGGGCAGAGCTTAGAGAAGATAGCACCTCCAGTAGTTAAAAGGAGTCTGAAGGCTCCTTAGGTTCATGGGTGGGCCTGGGGAGTGAAATGCTGCCTCAAGGAAATGGGTTGGGCACCAAGGCCAAATGTGGCTTTAGCCTTGGTTCTAAGAACTAAGAAATTCAAGATGGGATGGCTGATAAGAGGACAAGGTGGAGAGAGAAGTGCTGATCAAACTATTCTTTGGAGATTTATAACAAAGCTGTTAATGAAGGATACATTTAAACTAAATGGAAAATTTTAACTTCAATTTAGCCTTAGAAATCTTTCCACAGATCTAGAAATGAAATAATTATTTAAATACAGATTTTAAAATACAAATTCAGTTCCTTGGTAATGAAAATAATCATAAGTCACCAAAGGAAGATGAGAGAGCTGACCTTTTAAAGATCAGCAGTCTCTAGCAACAGTGCTAAAATCATAAAGGCAACATGACCTTTAAATGTCTTCACTAAGAATGTAAGTGGGGTAATGTGTGTGTGTCTATGTGTGTGTGTGTGTATTCACTTAATGTACTGCCCACAGCATTTAGATTGAAGGTGCACCAGTCTCAAAAAATGTGGAGAAGAAAACAGAATAACTCTCAATTGTATTAAGGTAGAAAAGGAAACTGATTGTCTATTTTGTTTTAGTATTTTTCACAAAATGGTCCATAGATACATAAAGGTCAGTTATTTATATCATCCTTGTTAATACTAGGCAAATTTCCAATATAAAATATACATCCAGTTTACCAAATATATATTTTAAAATATCATTTTGTTTTTGCTTTTGGTTTTTTTTTCACGTAAATCAAGACAAAATTAAGTGCCTATCCTATTTAGAATTCATATGTAAGGACCAAAATGTCAATTAAACTTGCCAGGACAAATGAGGGTGTTAGAATTTATTAGAAGAATATAGGAGAATGTCACATACCCTAAGTTAGGGAACATAGACAGATTTCATAGGAACCTGGCACCAGAACTACAAAGGTAATCAGAACAAAGACCCCTTTTATCTATTTATTTTCCTGTGGGGCCAAATGGTCTTTTGTCTTTTAATCTCACTGCTTCTCTCTCTCTCTCTTTCTTTCCCACTCTCTCTACTCAGTCAACTCAGGCTGCTGTAATAAAATCCATAGACTGGGTGGCTTAAGCAACATTTATTTCTAATAGTCCTGGAGGTTGGGAATTCCAAGATCGGAGTACTGGCAAATTTAGTCCCTGGTGCAGGCCCTCTTCCTTGCCTATAGATAACTGCTTTCTTCTCATTGTGTCCTCACATAGTGGAGAGAGAGTGAGTGAGCTCTGGTCTCTTCCTCTTCTTATAATGACACTAATCCCATCATGGGGCCCACCCTTACGTACTCATGTGTACTCAATTGTCTTTGAGATGCCTGGGTGTCTCAGTTGGTTAACTGTCCAACTTCAGCTCAGGTTGTGATTTCACAGTTCTTGAGTTTGAGCCCTGAATTGGGAGCTATGCTGACAGCTTGGAGCCTAGAGCCTGCTTCAGATCCCCTGTCTCCCTCTCTCTGACTCTCCCCTACTTGTGCTCTGTCTCACTCTCAAAAAATGAATAAACATTAAAAAAATAAACCTAATTATCTCCTAAAGGCTCTACCTCCAAATTCCATAACATTGGGAGTTAAGACTTCAAAATAGGAATTTAGGGGGAACACATTCAGCTCATAACACAAACTCGTTCTTTCCTTCCTTCTTTCTTTCTTTCTTTCTTTCTTTCTTTCTTTCTTTCTTTCTTTCTTTCTTTCTTCTCTCTCTCTCTCTCTCTCTCTCATTTTCTTCTCACTTTCACTATTCCATATGCACATAGTCAAAACTTAGGCCACTCCAGCTTAAGCCTCATATGATATCCCACTTTGAATGTCCAAAAGGGACTAGTTGGAACTTCTGGTCCTAATTCCAATTTCCCAGTAAAGAAAATCTGTTTAGCTTATTCTGCATGGACTATGGACACCTTAATAGATATTATGTGAGGTGTGAACCAGGCCATATACCATTATTTTAAAACTGCTTTCGCCAAAGGTGGGCATCTGTAGCTTGGTTTGTATTATCCCTTAGGCTTAGCTATGTGGGAAGAACTAGACACCTGAGCCAAAAAACGCATTGTAATATTTAATGTTATAGTGACCATGTATAAACATATTGCCCAGAAGGAAATAATCAGTCTCCCCCAAAATGACACTAACCTGTTATCTGGAGTCATGCTCATTTAATTAGGAAATATTCATTTCACTCCAAAATGCAACATAATGTAAGTCACAAAGCTGAGGAAAAGCAGATGTTGCAAGATACTAATCTAAAACTTTGTATCCAACCGAAGCAAGAGAATGTCTGCTTTAACTATAAGAGGGTAATTATCTGCATCACTTGGAAGAAAATTGTAAGATTTTTCATTGTTGGCTAGAAGTGACACCTGCTTCACTTGGTGGTATTGCACTTATCTAGCATCCTTCTCTGAAAGGCCAGATGTGTGATTCAGGTATCATTTAATTAATCTTTACAATAACTCTCTGAAAGAAAAGAAACAGCATCTAGGTTCCTAACTTTAAAGACAGAAATCATACTTGGCATGTTATTTAAATTCTACACAATAAGCCAATTACTGTCATCAGACCTGTTTAAAGAAAGCTGTTTTCTGGCATAGTCAACGGATGTGGTTAATCAAAGATTCTACTTGATAATTACCATTCTGAATGAGACAACTTTCAAAGAATGAGAAGAGAAACTATATTCTATACCGCAACAAGACTGAATGGAGCTTGAACTCTCTTTTGATGATTCAGAAGGCAATTCATGAAACCACAGGGTCTCAGGGCTCATGTTAGGAAAGTCAGTTCTCTTTGAAAAGAAACCGTGGAAAGGATGAGTTAATGGAAAGTTACTGGTGATAGGAGGTCAGGTAAATCAGCTTTTACTTATACAATGAAATATAGTCATTGAAATATTATATATTTATTTTTCACTTGTTTTGCAGGAGGGATTTTGTTCCAAACTAGATAGTATACAGCAATTCAGAAATCCCCAGAGGTTAAAGAATAACCATAAAGAAAAATGTGTGCCTCGTAAGCAGTGTTTCCAGTAATTTGTTTAAGTTGTGAGCAGACAGCCATGCTATATCAGCAACAAACTATGAAGACCGAGCAAACATATATAGAGATGACTGCTGTAATCCAATAAAACTTGCAACAGAGCTGTCACCCAATGCACATTAAGTGACTTAATTATTACTATGCTATATGCAAACTCATATACTTTTTAAACATATATTTACTATTAACTGTGCTAAATGCCTTGCTAAACATTATGAGTACAAAGATAAACAAGATACCATACTGATCCTCCAGAAGCTCAAAATCTAGAGGAAAAAAAATAAACTGATAAAATAATTTAGAAGTGCCATGGTGCAAATATGCACAATATATTTTGAGTGGAAAATCCAGTTTGGGGGAAGGGGAAGAGTAGGTAGATAATTCACTCTGGAGGAAGTAACACATGACTTGATTTTTTCTGAAGAAGTGAAAGCAGGAAAAGGATGGGAGTGCAGTAAGTACAAAGAGACTACAGGGGCAAAGACATAGTGGGAGCAAAAACATTGTGTAATATGTATGAGGAAAAGACAAACAGCTCATTACTGCTAAAGTCTAAGTAAAGCAAGAATAAGGTTGGAAAATGAGGAAAGAGCAAGGTCAAGAAAGAACTAAAAAGCAGAGAGTAATGATAACTTTGTTAATTTCTTTCATAATTGTAGTTTTCAAGCATCACTGTGAATGTTTTACACTGATCCCATTTAACCAACTTTGCTATACAAAGTAGTAGCAAAAAAAACCCAAACCATTTCAGATTTTAGCCCCTAATATCTGAGCTTATCCTGCAATCAACTGTTCTTCTCTGCCTTGTTTGAGAACCAAGTCTCCCTGTGCTTTACCCATTCATAACCAAAGTGACTGGCTTCTCTCATGCCCAAGTCAAATAACCTGGGTGCTGGATGTTCTGAGGCACCTGATGGCCTGGACCATGAGATTTTGAATTACTTTCTAGGTCTCAATGATTAGAAATGAAAATGATCACAGTTTTGGGAGGAAATTCCCCAAAATCTGAGAATCCCAGGGCTGAGTAATGAAAGAGGATAAGACCAGTGTTAATAAAGTAGGACAAAAATAATATTAATGATGACAGATTTGTATGATAATGGCATTTACTGAGCTCATAAAACACTCTGCTAGGGGACTGATAGGTATCATCTTGCTTAACCCTACAAGGTAGTTATGATCTGCATTATACAAAAGAGCAAAATAAGGCACTGAGAGGTTTTTTTAAGTTACTCAAGGTTTCACAATTAGTATGTTGTAAGAGTCAACCCAGGTGATTCTAACTCCAGAACTGAAGCATAACACCAAGCAAGTAGAAGTAGAATTCCATTTTAGGAACTGACTCATTCTTTGACCCACACCTCTAAACATAAGTGAGCTACATTGAGAAATAACAAAGGAGGGAGAGTTTAACACTTCAGGGACAAAGAAAAAGCCTCTCTTGCTCTCAAATATCCTTAATCCCTTACCCCACACCCATGTAATATCCCTTTAACAGTAAAGAAGACCATAAATGTACTCTACTCTAAAAACTCCAAATTTATGGTATCTAGAGACAGGGAGGGATTTGAATCCCAGCTTGCCTTCAGTATAACTGTGAAACTTTGGCAACCTTTCTGAGCCAAGGTTTTATTATCCATATATTGTATGCTACAATAATAATCCCCTCATCTTCCAGTTATACCATGAGATTTAAAGTAGAACATGAAGGAAAAGCATCTACCATCATGAGTTTAGCCTAGAAGATGCTCAACAAATTGGAAAAATATATTCAATCATGTTCTCTCTCACCAGTTACCCTCAAAATCCTCACTCCCTTGTCTTTCACACACGTGTTTCCACAAAACTCCCAAATTAAAATTTTTACTAAAATTATTCAAATGCATATTTACTATTTTCTTACTTCTGGGGTATATGCATTGCTGGAGAAACTTATGTGAGTATCATGATGGACTCTTTTACATGAATCCCTGCTATCCAAACTTGAATGGACTTTTAGAGCTGATTGACAATGCTTTTATTTTTCAGCAGTCTAGCTCACTTGGGGAATTTTTCAAGGTACCTGTACCAAAGATATTCCACTTTTCTCAAGGACACAAAGGCTTAAACTTCAACAGATGACCTCTTCTGTCCACTTCTCTGAGGGGAACAAAAAACATTTCATATAATTCTTTTAACTCTCAGAGATCCAACTTCAAAAGTTTCCTTATTTTTGCCTTTCTTTCTTTCATTCCTACTTATTGTTTCAAAGGGAGAGGTGTCCCCACTTTGAAGACTAATCTCTGAACATCTGCAGTCCCTTTCAGCTCTCTGGCCTTTTCTAATACCTTACTCTGTCAGTTTAGACCTTATACTTCTTATATTTTCAGTCATTTGTCCTTACATTGATTCCTTCTCTTTGGTCTGCAAACCTGTTCAAATTTCCCTTTAATTAAAACACTTCAGCATCCAACAAAGTGACTGGTAAGTAGTAGTCAATGGAGATTTATTAAGTGCATGACACCTCTTGTGAAAAATACTTTCCATGAAAAATCCATTCCATGTATCTCATTCTCTTCACTCCAAATCATTTTTAGAACACTAGTTTATACTCACTCAGTTCTCCTACTTCATGTCCAATTCCATTGCACTACTCAAAATTAATTTGGTTTCTGCCCTCATCTCTCCAGAGATAATGATCTGACCAGATTACCAGAGAATGACCTTTTTATTACCATATCCAGTGTTATTCCCAAGTGCAGTTTTATTCAACTTCAGAACTTATTTGTCCATGTTTATCTTATATGAAAAGTACTCTTCCTTATTGTCTTGTGATATTTATTCATCTGTTTGGCAATTGCTATGTTGAGAAAGAATAACAAAAAAACAAAGTCCTAGTCACTAAAATTCTGCAGATCTTCATAACCCTGTTGTTTTATCTGTACCATCTTTCCATCTTCTCTGCCAGGTAGATTGGTTCAGGGAATCATCACATATCACCTAAACAATTATATTAGCTTCATTACTGTTTCCTGTCCTTCAGTCTCCCCCACTTCAACCCAACATTCATAGTCCCATCAGATTTACCTTCCTAAACTAACGCTCTTCTCTTCAAAAATAATTAACGGATTACTATTTTACAGAGTGGCAGTCTCTCAAGAAGTTAAAAATAGCACTACCTTATGACCCAGCAATCGCACTACTGGGTATTTACCCAAAGAATACAAGAACACTAATTCAAACGGATACATGCATCCCTATGTTTAGAGCAGCGTTAATTACAATAGCCAAGATATGGAAGGAACCCAAGTATCTATCGATAGATGAATGGATAAAGAAGATGTGGTGTATATATATATAAATTAGAATATTATTTGGCCATAAAAAGAATGAAATGTGGTCATTTGCAATGACATGGATGGAAATAGACAGTATAATGCTAAGTGAAATAAGTCAGTCACAGAAAGACAAATACCATATGATTTCACTCATTTGTGGAATTTAAGAAACAAATTAGGAAAGTGAAAAAATGAGGGGGAGAGAGAGATGGAGAGAAAGAAAGAGGCAAAGCAAGAAATAGACTCTTAATTATAGAGAACAAACTGATGGTTACTAGAGGGGATGGGGTGACGGAATGGGTTAAATAGGTGATGGGGATTAGAGAGTACACTTGTCAGGACAAGCACAAGGTGATGTATTGAACTGTTGAACTACTATATTGTACAACTAAAACTAATATAACACTGTATGTTAACTAACTGAAATTAAATTAAAAATAAAAAATAAATAAGTGAAAGAAAAAAATGGCAAAATTTGATGGATTACTATTCCATAAAGAATGAAATCTATTAAAGTATTCTTCCTAATAATTAAAGTTTCTTGATACCATCTCTCACAACATACTCTTCATGTACTCTCTATTCTAGCCACATGAAACTCCTCACTGTTCTTGGAAAGTGTCCTACACATTGCTTTTAGTGTATTTTTCCTATGCTATCCCTTCTGTTCATGATGCTCTTCTACAACATCCCTATTTTCTGGGTAATAAACTTTAAGAATATGCTAATAATCTACATCTCATATATTCCTGTCAAACTTTATTTAAATTTTACTTATAGCATGTTTTATAGTCTTATTTCTGAGTTATCCTAGAGCCTGTCTTTCATCTCTTCCATTTAAGTATTAACCTGTTAATTTCTTGAGGATGAAACCATGACCCATTAGCCTTTATATCTGCTACATCTAGCCCAGTTGGTAACTTGTATACTGTAGATGCTCACCAGCCATTGATTTCAACTGAAGTGAAATACAAACAACACCTTGCAGAAAAAATCATCATCACAGGAATGTAGTGAAAGTAAAGTGATCAAATCATTTCCTGGTTGATTAAGTTAAGAGGGTAGAAATCAGCAGGATACTGCGAACCTGGAGGAGATGAGTACTTCAAGGGGCAAAGGGAACAAAGAAGGAAGCCTGAAGATTCCATGAAAAACTTGGACGACTGCACAGTTTTGTTCCCTGTCCCAGCTCTCCTTATCTTCACACTTGAACTGAGAAAAGTGAAATCAGTGTACAGACTTTGCTTGCTATCCTGAATGGGAAAGTATATGTATATCTTACACTGATAATTTCGGTCCAACTTGAACCCATATCCCTTGGTTCTTCCAAGTCAGAATTTATGCTGCTCACTATCAAGATAAATTGTGAAGATAAAGTTATCATTATAAAGTATCCTTAATACTTCTGAACCATGATCCATAATGCTGTTTCCATATATATGTAATGTTTTATAATATAACCATACTCCTAAAGTGTTCTTTGCAAATGAAACTTACATAATTTGAATCATATTTTCACCCTACTTGCTGCCACAGCACCTTTTCTGTGCTCCTAAAAAGTTGCTGTATGCTATAGGATTCAGATACAGTGCAACTCTGCATACTACTATAGAGATAAGGCTACTTTTTCTATCCAGATAAAATATACCACATTTCCACCTTTTAATTTACAAGTTAGAGAACCTTCAGTGGCCCTCCACTTCCCAATATCACATTACCAGAACACCAGAAAAGACCAAGAACATCCTACAGTACTCTTAAAGACTACATGCACCTTAGCCCATGAGATCCAACTGGAACCCTTACATATATTTACATTCATCCATTTAACAAATTTTCATTTAGTACCTACTATGAGCCTGGCACTGTGCTAGGCAAGGAGTATACTGGGTAGACATGGTCCTTGCCCTCATGGGTTACTTATAAATAAAATAACTCCTATAATTAAAAAAGATAAATCGATTCTTAATATTCCTATATTATTAATAAAATGGCCATTTATTTAGACAGCATTAACCAAGTGCCCACTATATACTAAGCACTGAACAAGGGGACATTTTACTTTTTGGAAGGGAGACAAAATAGTTCACTCAGGTTCTATCAAGAACTGACTACTACTCCAGGTTTTTACTCCCCATTTCAATCATCAGCTTTGAATTATTTCTACCTCCACACCTAGACTTAGAAAATACGTTCTCCCATGGGGCGCCTGAGTGGCTTAGTCGGTTGGGCGTCCGACTTTCGCTCAGGTCATGATCTCGCGGTTCGTGGGTTCGAGCCCCGCGTAGGGCTCTGTGCTGACGGCCAGCTCAGAGCCTGGAGCCTGTTTCGGTCTGTGATTCCCTCTCTCTCTGACCCTCCCCTGCTCACGCTGTCTCTCTCTCTCCTAGAAATAAATAAAAATATTAAAAAAAAAAATAGGTTCTCCCTTCCTAGAAAATATCAGACTTGTAGGCTGAGTCAATGCTCTGTCTCATGACACCAGTGCTTTGAATTATATCTTTTTCTATCTAAGTAACTTGCTTGGATGTTTCTAATTCTTGGGTCCTGAATGGTTGGCTAACATCCCACCATCTATTTTCTTCTGTTCTTTTAACTCCTGAAGATTATATAACACTCAGGAATTCGCTAAGGCTATTACCCTGACACAGTAACGGTTCTGTTATGTGGCTCTTATAAAATTGGCTTCCTGAGGGGCCCCTGGGTGGCTTAGACGGTTAGGCGTCCGACTGTCGCTTAGGTCATGATCTCGCGGTTCATGGGTTCGAGCCCCGCGTCGGGCTCTGTGCTGACTGCCAGCTCAGAGCCTGGAGCCTGTTTCTGAGTCTGTGTCTCCCTCTCTCTCTGACCCTCCCCTGCTCATGCTGTCTCTCTCTCTCCTAGAAATTAAAAAAAAAAAAAAAATTGGCTCCCTGATCAGAAGGACTTGCCCAACTCTTCACTTCTCATGACACAATGTTTTTTTTTTTTTCACCTAATGCTGACCTATAGCCTGCCTTGAGCTTTGATACCCACCTGACCCTGAATCCCCCAAGAAATGACCCTCTGCCCTTTCTTGATGCACCCACTATGCTGCTACCAATTGTCTCACTTGTTTCATCCTCAGGCCAAGGTGATCTTATGTATAGAAAAGGCAGGTGACCACCTACTTAAAGTGGTTCAAGGGACTTCTGAGGCCTTAAATATTCATAAATATCTCCAAGTTAATTTTGTTAGTACCATTCTCTTCTTTATAAAACTATCCCAACATTTTAGTCATTTTCTAAGCTATGATTCATATGCAAGGGCATTATCTCTGAAAGTTTACTTATAAGGTATTGAATAGTAGCAAGGCTCTCTTCCATTAATGTTTATCACTTTTCTATATTTTCTATATCAAATTTCTATATTTTTCTAGAACTATAGGACACTAGGTCAGTTTACATAAGAATTCAAGGATTTATTAGAGACTTGTAGATGGCAATCTTGTTATTTTACTATATAAAGTTAAGATAATCCTCTAGAAACAGGTAACCAAAGGCATCCTGTAGGGGAGGTAAACCAAGCCACAGGCACTCAGTGTGAATATAAAGGGCATGACGTGAAGTTCCTAAGCCATAGAAGAAAGACATAGGGTAATGTGAAATCCTGGTGTGTCATAGGTACCAAAGGAAGAAATCAAGTAAAATACAAAAAAGATAACCTGTATATAGTTCCTTATTTGGAGGTAGGCTTCCTGATGATCATTTTGGTAGAATCACTAACACATTGGGTCCTGGGAAACTTTCCTAGGTGCTCTCCCCATTTAGCTCAAATATCTCTGAAAACCACAAAGCAATAAGCCATTTTGCCAGGGAAGTTAAAACAATGTGAAAATCTTTCCAGTGGCTGTAATCAACAAGTTCTTTGCCTTTCTTTAACAAGTTCAGATTCTGAAATATTGACAAGAGGAGCTGGGGGAGGAAGGTTGCAGTAGGGGTAAGAAGAAAAACGATTTCTGCTCCCAAGTCTCTGCTTGCCCGACTTTATCCACCTAACCCTGAAGTCAAAGAAAGCATTTCCACACACTTTCCCACATTTGTTTCCCCTCCCCAGTCTCCCAGAGGCTTTTCAGTCTCAAACAGAAGATAATCTTCAGATCAATGAGGGCTGATGTCAAACTCTTACTAAGCTATGTTTTCCCAGCTGGAGGTAAATTCCACTTGCCTGGATGTAAAACTTCCTAATTAGAAATGTCAAGTCTCTGTTTAAATAGCAAGGAAGGAACTAGAAGTGAGGAGTACTAGGCTATAAAATTTTTTTAATTAACTCTTCCTTCACTTTGAATTTCAAGGCTTTGGGCAGTGAAACCTGCAGAGTTAAATTCTGCTAAACTCTGGGTTTAACTCTGTTTTTCATTCATTTTCTGCCTGACGGGGCTTGGGGACTGCAGGAGTATGAGGTGACAAATGAGAAGTGTAGCCGGAAAACTCTTTAATAATGGACCCTTGAGTAGGTGGAGAAGACAGTGAAAAATCCTCTAATACAAGTTCTTACTGCATTGACTTGAATTCTCCAAATTCTTACTTCTCAGCGTTCAGGCATGGAAGGTCCATCAAGAATCTAGAAAAATGTCTGGGAATAGGAATAAACTGTCATCTACCATTAACACCTTCATCTCCATAGTAGCCAAGGTGGAGAGGTACAGGAAATGAATAAAAGGGTAATAATAATATCACTTCATTCCTAGGGTGGTAAGAAATATTAAAAGAACAGGCAGAGTGACACAAGTTAATATCACCCTATATTACCCCCAATTAAAAGGGGGGTGGTGGTGTAAAGCTAGCAAATTGCTTATTAGCTTACAAAGTTCCCGGAATGGCTGAGAAAGAACTAGAGGCATTTCTGAAATTTGGAAAATGAATAACCTCTCTTCCCTATATATCTCACCATTCCAATGTCAGGATGTGACTTTTTTAATAGGTTCAATTGCCAGCTGTCTTTTATTGTGTAAGTTGTTTGCACGTAGGGTATTGGAAATAATAGGTCAAGCTGAAACTGATGAGTTAGTTCATTCAAAAAACTAAAGAAAGTTTTTCCAGAAATAAACGTGTTTTTTTCCAGAAACAAAAGTCTGTCGGGTGGAATAACCAGTTTCTAGTTAAGAGCTGGGTAACATTTATCATAATTAGCTCTGTCCCTAGTGCCTGTCTCAACCAACTTCCCTGTTGAGTTTGTGGCTGAGGCAGGCATGGTAAGCAGAAGGGGAAACCATCAGCCTTCATGAACACTCATCCCATGCCAGGTACACATCATCTGCTAAGAAATACAGAAATCTACACTATGTTCAATGCATGATGGGAAGAAGCCCTATGTGACCAACTCCCTCAAATCAGAAATATTAGATTTATTTTTGTTGAAAAAGACAGTATGCTCCAAAAGCACAATGGCTAGTTGTGACTTTAATGTGACTGTCTCAACATTGTTCCTGAATATGATTTTTTCTTGAAAGGTGTTAAGAGAATTAGGAATTCAGATGGAGTTGTTAGTACCAGTGGTTCTTCACACATGGATTTTACTAAATCTGGGGACAAAGAACATTCAGCATGGCAGAATCAAGGTGACAATTTTACTGCATGCTGAATGTTAGAGATATGGCTATTTTCTGATGTATATTTTTTCTTTCATGTATACACCATTATTGGATCTGAGTTGCAAGCTTTGACTTACCTAGATGAACCATGAGAAGCCACAGAGATAACTTGTAGATAAGATATTCTTCCAAAGGGAGTGATAGAGATCAGAGGATTGCCTCGTGAATATCAGGAAAGGTTTGCAGGGATTAAATGTGTCAATGTGGATGAGTAAACTAGTGTTATACCTTAAGAATAACATCTGGCTGCCAGCATAGGTAGACTGTATGTTGACCCACACATTTGGCAGTAAGGCTGTGAGACTGCCAAGAACACTGTCATATGAGCATAAAAACAAAATTAGAGTCCAGTACCTTATTCAAAGACCAAGGGATATTTTACATATAGAGTAAAAGGAGAACATTATGCACTAGTTGATGCTGTTATCTGACTTCCCATAAAGCCCACTAAGGACTTTCCAAATGCACAGAAGTCAGTAATGAAAAAAATGCCTGCAATCAATGGGCCACAGAGGCCAGGAATGAAGTGTAACTGAGGGCTCAGAATCTAGGTTTCATTGACCCCAGAGCTGGATTCTGGACTTAGGTAACAACACTGATTGTGGAGAATAAAATTCGTGTCCCTTAGAGGTATTTAATCCCCACCCATTGTTAGCTGCAGAAAATAGTTGCAGAGACAAGTTTGAAGCAACCCTCTCTAAAACAGCTACCCTGGCCCATCTTCATCAAAGGAAAAGTGACTTTGCATACTTTGAGGTGACAGGGCTCTGCAAATAACTATGCCTAGGGCTGGATTTGTAATAGCAGAACTGCTCTCACTAGGTTGATTTATTCCAATATTTGGCCATTCAGTGACCAGAAGACAAATGGCCTATCTTCTACGTCCTTAACTTTACCTAAGCCCTCCCAGAAGGAGAGGGGGCAAGCTCTTTTCTCTTAGCTAGAGTCAGGTAGTTTATTTTTTAAAAATTAAATGCTGAACATTTGAGTTAATAGTATTTCTTATTTAGTCTGTGTGTTAGGAAAGATCTTCATTAGTTTTGCTATCCGACATGAAATGGTTGTTTTTGCATTCTTGCAGGCTATACTAAAAGGAAAAATTTCTAAAAGTGTCTTCCCACACGTATCAAAGTAAAACAGAAACTGAATGGCTACAATGTGCATATTCTTGTGCTTAGATGTAGCTGGTGTTCTATGCTTAGAATCACAAAGAATTTTTGGCATCAGATGCCAAAATATGATTCAGATCAGTTTCCATGGGGCTTTTCTCTGATAAACTGCCTGAAATGGCCAAAATAAATGTTTTACTTTACATTTAGAGATATACAGATTATTGAAAATCATGCAATTATAAATGGTAAATGTTGAAGCATTTGAGAGCAAGGTAAATACATACTGTATTGCTCTGTTCAGTTATATGCTGTGCAACTATGCTGCCAAAACAATAGTGCTTGTCCCCTGGAAATATTTTATAGGCTAAGGGGCATGTCAGTTTCATTTAGTCTCTGGAACTTTAAGAAGTTTCTTTTTCTTATTATTGTTTTTAATTTATTTTTTGAGAGAGAGACAGACAGCAAGCTGGGGAGGGGCAGAGAGAGAGAGGGAGACACAGAATCCGAAGCAGGCTCCAGGCTCTAAGCTGTCAGCATAGAGCCTGAGGTGGGGCTCAAACCCATGAACTGTGAGATCATGACCTGAGTCCAAGTCAGAGGCCTAACCCACTGAGCCACACAGGCGCCCCAAGAAGTTTCTTTTTTAAAATATTTTTTAAAGTTTATTTTTATTTATTTTGAGAGCGAGATAGAGAGCAAGCAGGGGAGGGGCAGATAGAGGGGAGAGAGAGAGAGAATCCCAAGCACAGACGTACTGTCAGCACAGAGCCTGATGCAGGACTCAAACCCACAAACTTTGAGATCATGACCTGAGTTCAAGAGTCAGACACTTAAGCAACTGAGCCACCTAGATGCCTCAAAGTTTCTTTGTAACTTAAATTACCTTCTGCTGATGATCTGTGAGCTGAGTGAAGCAAGTGAGTTGCTCAACACAGGATGTGGTAATCCAGTTTCAAATGACTTTTTGTCCATTCCTAGAAAACCTATAACTATACTGTTTTCCTATCTTCTAGAATTAAAATGATTTATTATTAGAATATAAACATTCTTTTAGAATTTTGTATCTATTAAAGAGTTACAAAGGGACTAGAAAGTTTATTTCAAAAATACAGGCAAATTGGAGGTATAGGAAGAATGCCCAGATCAGGATTTTGCTTGGAGCTCTCAGGCTCACAGTTAGAAAGAGCAACATCACTAAGTATGGTACAAAGAAATTAGACCAGCATTTTGCCATTAGTAATATTTGTCTTTGACCCTATATGATGCCATACTGTGGCCAGTGCTACAGGGTCTTATCCTCAGCAAAACATTGGTTGATACTGATTATAAGTGTACTACTAGAAACACTGTTAACATTTTCATAGGAAACTATGAAATTAATCCCTAATGGTGAAATGTCAGTGAATATGACAAGCAATAGATCTAATTCTTTAGCTCTATCGAGCAGACCTTGAATCATGTCCACTAGGCTGCAACCTATTCTACCAACTCATAAGGTCTGGTGTATGTAGAGCCATGCCTCGACTTGCATTCAGAATCGAACTAAGCAGGCAGGTCACATAAACAGGGCCTTATCTACATAGTGAAAATATTGTAAGGGAAACCAAGAAGTCCCCAAATAAAAAATTATTACTCACAATGTTCATATATTACCTGAAGTTCTAAAATTAAAAAATAAATTCTAACTTCTACCTTAAGTTCTCAAACTTTAATATAGCAGTATTGCCTCTAGGGCTTGTTAAAACACAGATTGCCTTATTAATTTTTTCAAAGAAGACATGCTAGGCTCTATTTCCACAATTTCTGATGCAGTAGATCTGTGGTGGGGCCCCAAAACTTGGATTTCCGGCAAGTATTCAAATAATGCTGATGCTGCATGTACCAGCTATGCACCACACTTTGAGAACCACTGCTCTACCTAAACAGAATCCAAATCTCTCTCTAGAAAATATTACACATTCCCTCATTTTTCCCATATTGTTACTCAATTTATCAACTGACTTTCCTGACCAGAGGAACTTAGGGCAGCACACAAATATTTGATGGCTGTTAGAGAATGAAGACAGGGGAAGAGGGATGATATAGAGAATAGAGAGGAGAGAGGGGAGAGAGGAGGCTACAGTGTTACAAATTTAATTGATACCACAATTCTGCCAAGGATCAGCCTGGTATAATACGGACAGATTTATTAAAATTAATTTTTTTCATAGTACATCAAGTCAAACAAATATTTCTTGGATGCCTAGTATGTGCCTGAATTCACATAGTATGAGGAATTCCTCTTTGAATGAGGAATTCACTCAAAGAAATTTATCCTTCTACCTCATTTCAAAAACAGAAACACAGTGTAGCAGGAAAAAGCTTTCCTTTAAATACAGGATATAATTAATGTATTAAGAAGATGGTACTGACTTGTCCATTCACAATTCATGCCATTTAAGAATTAAATGAGTTGGGGCGCCTGGGTGGCTTAGTCGGTTAAGCGTCCGACTTTCGCTTAGGTCATGATCTCGTGGTTCGTGGGTTCGAGCACCGCGTCGGCTCTGTGCTGACTGCCAGCTCGGAGCCTGGAGCCTGTTTCAGTCTGTGACTCCCTCTCTCTCTGACCCTCTGCTCTGTCTCTCTCTCTCTCTCTCCTAGAAATAAATAAAACATTAAAAAAAAAAAAGAATTAAATGAGTAAACTAGTACAGACAAAAGCTAGAAATAACCCTTATTATTTTTTGTTTGTTTGTTTTTTGCTTTTGGTTTTTTTTTTTTTTTTTTTTAGTCTGAAAGAGATTCCCATCAGGACAAAATAGTATTTCTTTGATGCATATGGTAGGATAGGATAGACTACGTTGCAATAGCAAATAATCCTAAACTCTCAGTTGCTTTCAACAACAAAGTTTTATTTATATTTCACTCATGCAAAATGTACCATAGGTCCAGGTGACTCTCCAGGGTAGCTGTTTTCCATGTGATGATTTATTATGAGACCTCCATATGAACACATACCTCCACAATCTTATTGGCAGTAGAAAAGAAGGCTGAAGAGTTGAGTGCTAGCAACTACCTACAACTATGCTGAAGTGATGCATATTACATCTACTCATACAATATTGCCTAAAGACAATCCATGTGTCCAGGAGAGGGAAACCAGATACTCAGAGAGTTCCCTGTACTAAAAAAAAGATGCATAAAAACAAAGACATCAGTGGATAAAACCTGCCCTTGATCCTAATATAACACCCAAACTTCTAGAGACATGGTGATTCAGAAACAGAATGATATTACAAGTGTTCAAGCTTTTGGCCCTAAGTGAAAAATTAAAAGGATCATGTATTTTCCTCACAATGATTGGGAACTCTGATCCAGAATGCTTTCTTTTCCTACAATAAACATCTACCCCACCCTACAAAAATGAAGAATAAATATTAACTTTCAGAACGGACAAAGGAATTTATCTCACCGTCAAAGGTAATATCAAACAAAATAATAAAATGGAAGACATGAGCTCCTGGGTATGAATTTTATTAAAGACACAAGAAGTCTGGTGCAAGACAACAAAGAATACACTTTCTTTAGTACTGCTTTCAATATACAAAGACAAGTATGTGCCTCATGCATGCGTGCGTGTACACACACACACACACACACACACACACACACACACACACCTACATACTTGGCATAGTTCTCTGGCTTTGACAACTCTCAGAGAGAAAATGGGAAGATCACTATTACAGAAATAGATGATTTCTTCTAGCCAGGAAGCCTTTCATAAAAAGTTTCTAAACCCATCATAAACTATTCAGACCACGATTCAAGCTAGAAAATCTGTAACAGAGTCTGCTTTCATTCATTCCCTTTTGCCATTACTGAATTTGTTATAATTGTATGTATACTTAGACCCAAAACTGCTCATTGCAACTAAGAATAAAGTATTGGTTAAGGTCAGTCTGTTACATCACACGAACTCAATTTAATAAACATTTACTGATTGTGTACTAGATGTAGGACACTAGGCAAAGTGGTACAGAAAATTCAAAGAAGACAGTATTTTCCTCTACATTGAACTTTCACTTTCTAAAACAAGTTGTTAAGAACACTATCCTCCAAATTCTTGGTAGGGCCAATCAGTGCTTTAAATCAGAGTTCAATACAAGGGAGGACACACATCTAGCAGCTTCAGTCAAGAAGGCTTTTTAAAGAGATAAGAACTGCACTGTGTCTCTACCATTATGCCTGGCTTTTTTTTAGGAATATGGGGAAAATGGACAACCTAGTGTCAGGAAAGAGTATGGAGAAGCTCAGTGAAATGGAAAACTAAAAGTTGACCAAGATTAACGATGATTAAAGGAGACTGATCATCTTAAAACAAAACAAAACAACAACAACAAAACCTTCCTTAATCAAAATCTCTGGAGATACAGAGTAGAGTCAGGATTTTGTCTTTTTATAAATATCCGGGACACACTAATTAACCCCAGTTCAGAGTAAAGTTGATAACCACATCCCTACATTATTTGTATCTTTGTTCTTACTAGTGCCTCTTTCTGGATACTCCTTCCCATTCATTTTTGTCTATCTGTGAAGGCCCAGCTTAAAAGCAGCCTATTCCAGAAAGATTTCCTTGATGTCATGTTACCCACTCATAATAGGTAGATTAGTCCTCTCCTATTGCTATCTGGTAAGAGATACAGGGAGACATCAGAGCTGAGGAGAAAGGAGTAATAGGGGATCTAGAAAAAGAAAGATCTAGAGGGAAGAATTATATATTTGCACTTGAAATTTTACTCATTTGAAGTTGTGATGTGAGTGTAAAAGAGGAACTTAAAATTAACAACAAAGTAAAGTCCAGGTCCAGAATATGATGTAACATTTCTATTACATGTGTTATATCTCTCTAATCCAAAATTATTAAAAATTCATGCTATTTCTCTAATACCTAAAACAAAGTAGGCATTTGATTCTTTTTTTAAAGAATGGATTTTGAATCAGGGACCTATATATGCAGTTTGTTAAATCACTGTGGTATCTAGCATTATGCTGGTTTGCAATAGACCACTTAAAAAATATCTTCAATATCAATTAAACTTTTTTGGATACCTCTGTGTATCAGACACTAGTGTTGGACATAGAGACACTACTAATTAGAAACACAGAGATGACTAAGTTGTTCCCTACCCCCACCTCAAGGAACTGAAAATTCAATGGAGGAGACAGAAAAGTATGTTAATACCAGACATAATAAGAATTCTTTTAACTAGAACTAAAAGCAGTGAATTCTAATTTGGGAAAAAATGGAGGAGTAATTGTTTTTGCATGTTGGTTTGGATTGAAATGCACAAAAACTAGTGACTGTCTATCTTTGGTAAATTCTAACCTTTTAGGCCTTTTGTGGCTCAGAAAGAGCCAATGCTTTCTATTTCCCCACATAGTAGAATGAGAGTATAGAGAAATACAAGTAGGATTCTTTGTTTAACCCAATTTGGGGAAACAGAAGGCCTGTGAAACTCCCACTTGTGGCTGTGAAAAATAGATCAAGCTACAGGAAGTCTTTACCTGGTCAAATCCTGACAGTAAGAAAAGTATGCATGGAATAAGAGGTCTGTGACTGGTATTGGAAGAGATGGTAAAAAGAAAAAGATTGTAGTGATTAAAAACAGGAAAGAGTTAAAAAGGATAAGGTATTCCTAAAATTAATTTAATTTGAACTTCTCCACTTCTAAATCCAAAGTCAAATGTGAGTCTGAGCAGGGTAGTGCCCCAACTGCAGATCTCTTTAGTGTGTTTAAACTCCAATATATTATGGTCCTGTAATATAACTTTCGTGTTTCCCATGGTATACCAGGAGGGTAAGGGACAATACTGACTGGCTCTGGGATTGTAAATAGGAAACAAGGCAATATCCCAATCACCTAGCAACTTTATGCTACTCCCCAGAGAGAGTCATGGCGTGAACAAAAAGGTAATTATGAGTTACAAAATATCTGCAAAATCTTAGTTCATATCCTTGGAGCAATGTAAGCCCTGGGGACCAATAGCACAGACAGGAAATCAATATTAAATACTCTTTACACATCAGCTCCTGAAATTTCACTATCAACTTCTGAAAATTATCCATTTACAAAAGGCAGCTAAATCTTGGGCAAACTTCACATGGCTTGGTGATACAGAGGTTGAAGAATCTGAATAGTCCCCAAGGGACCCATGAAAGTCAAAGAACAAAAGCTATAAATAATTTTTACAGTGTGGCATTGAGGCTCTATGAGAGGTCATTCAATATTACATTTGCATATAGTAACCACTTCAACTATATCCTCTATGAGAGGATAGAAAGGTACTCATTCACTGGAAATTTGTGAGTCAGCTTGCTGAAAGCTGAAGATACAGTTGACAGGGAAGGAAGTGGGAAAGACCATGGAAAATAAGAAAGGGTCTGAATGAAGGAGATGGCTCATATCAGGTGCCTCCCTCCACTCTCCCTAAGGGTACAAAATTTTCCCCTAAGCAGCTGGTATACTTCAGGAGACAGGGAAGAGAGTAACATCCCTCTATCCTGGAGATCTGACATTTAGGCCACTCTCTTATCACTAGACCTTCATATCCCCATCAGGCTGAGTACTGTCACTAGGTGTTACATAGTGTAGATGTGTATGCATGAGCACTTATGCTTTTAAGAAAATATGTAGTGTTATTATGTGTCTGAAATAATATAGGAAAAGAATTGAAGGGTAAAATATCTCCCTGAGATTAACTGAGCTTCAAATGCTCCAAATCCTGAAGCTAAACTTGAGTTTAAAAGGCCTATATGCATTTTAAGCTTATTTTTTGTAATAGAACTGATTAACAGATGGTCTCAGAGTAATGTACATAACCCTTCACTTGGTTGTTATCAGCTGAAAAACACTGACTGTTGCCATGGCTGATAGGTCATCCAGTCACCTGTCATCATATTCCCAGTGCTCACATTTGACTAGTAAAACAGCAGCTGTCTTATCATTCAGAACAAAGGGGGGGAAAACAGCCCGATTTTCTATTTATCTTCTCCTCAAATCTGTGCTTCTGCATTCCAGAATACTGACTGGTATAGCTCCCCATAATAGGAAAGGAGACTATATATGTCAGAGCTTGCCTGCTAAAATGTCTAAATGGCATATAAGTAAGGTTTCCTATTATATACCAGTTTATGCCTATTGCCCTGGCATGAATAGTAGTCCCCTTTTCATTCTCAAAACTGTCCCAGTTTAAACTATGAATAATATGGCTACCTGAGATAAACAAGGTGATTTATTGGGTCAGTTGGTTCTTTTCCTAATTTAATCAATATTTGAATTTCTGTCTGTGTAGCTGCCACTAGATATATGCCTCACGTGAAAGTGAGCGATGCTTTTTAAGTATACAAACTGCATTAAACATCTGCAGAGTTACTCCCATCTTGGAACCTCTCCCTTATTTTTCAGCATCTTATTAGGCATGCTTTGCACACTGACCTTGGGAATCAGGATGTGCTCCAAAGTAACATTATCCTATACTCTAACAGTACACTGGCACCCTTCAGCCATTACACTTAGAAATTGAAATCAATTTCCTTTTCCCAACTCTACCTTTAGGGCCAGGTGTTTGTGAGGTTATTTTGTAGGTAAAAGTGTCTCCACAGTTCAATGGAGCTGATGAACTGGGATATAGAAAGCCACCCCACTGACAAGCCCATGCACTTGAGGTGGCAATGAGGGACGTGCTGTTAGTGAATGGGATATAGACTGGCATTCAGATCTAGTTATAGGGCCTAACTGTGCATGCGGAGGCACTGTCCACACATTTTCTTAACTTCCCTTGTAACTGCTCAGGGCATGGGTGATATACATTTGCTTTAATTACCTTGATGGTTCAAAGTATTTCTCTTAAATGACTAGCAATTAATTTCTGGGTACATAAAAGATCCTCTCAAGCATCTCCTGGAGACACTAAACTGCTCTGGAAGTTGGAAACATAAGATCAAAGAGGACTCAGGTGTCTTTCTGAAATGGAGAAAGAAAAACAATTAGAACAGGGGGTCTTTAAGACCAGTGTGATTAGAAAGCAGATTCAAAGGCCCAATTTCTTGGAGTTTCTAATTCCTTAAATGTGAGATATGATGCAGGAATCTATAAGAAAAAAATTACTGTGGACAATTCTGAAACAGTGGTCTCATGATCACTCTTTCAGAAAAACTAAATTAGAAAAAGAGTTATTATAATTCAGAAAATTTATAAAAAGTAAAAGGTGACATCAGTTCAGACCAAGGGAAATTAAGTTATCAGGAAAAGCAGACATCATTAACACTGCTGGAGAAAAAGCAGCCTAAGTAATAGTGGTCCAAACTTAGCAGACCAACTAACCAAAGGAAGTTGGCAAACGCTGCACACACTGCATTAAATATCCCTAAAGGCCTACTTATGTAGAGATTACTGCCTTGTTCTAATCTCACCACCTACAGTGCAGTAGCAAATGCAGCAATTACAAATACAAAGTTCAATGTGCAATGCTTGGCGCATAGCTCGTACATGGACATAGCTATGGACATGAATATATAGATAGCAGAATGGAATTTTCCATGTTAGAATCTCAAGAGACATTTGAGGCAGGGAGAAGATACAATTCATAGGCTATGGCTGCAAAACTCTGCCACCTCTGGATGTGAAACCACAAAGAGCAAGAAATAACAGGACTGCTGGCATATGTCCCCACAATGCCCACTCACAAAGTCTATTATTTTGGGTATTACTCCGATTACTTTGCATTTTCTGGCCCCTTCCTCAGATCCTTGGCTTTCTGTCCCTTACCTGTTTATTATACATGCAGTATGCATGCACAGGATGAAATGTATCAAACTCATCTTTGCATATAGGGCTATACTGGTACACTGGCTACTCAGAAAGAAAATAAGTTGCAATACATTCCATAGGAAAGAAAGATGCTCTACCTGAGCATGGACCATGGAAAAATAACTCCCTTTCACAGGCTCCTGGAACAATTTGTTTTGTGTTGTATAGTAGGGAGGCAACAATTATCCCTCCAGATTACCCTGAAACATTATAAAGTAGAGGCAATAAATCTGGGGAAACAGGGGTTGGTGAAGCAGAAGAGATGAGCAAGTAAAAAAATTCCTGGACTTGAATCCAAGCACTGCCATGTGGAAACTGTTAGACTTTGAGAAGGGAATTCAACTCCTCTGAGTTTGTTTTGGGATCTGTAAATTGCAAGTGACAATAACAATACTTATTTGTTTCATTAGATTATTCTCAGGATTGATTAAGTGAGATTAATGTACTGACTTAACATAATGCCTGACACATAATAAGTACTCAACATAAGAAATCACCTCTTTAGTGACATGCCACAAACCACATCAGTGTGAAGAGATCGTGTTTATAAGGACATAGACAAACAAACTTACCTCTGTCTTGTCCACATTACCTTGGTGACAGAGAGAAGTGGCTAGGGATTTGTGTACTGATGCTAATTATACACAAATATCTCAGGTAGTTGTTCTTATTGTTATTACCCTATGCTGGAGGCTCTGATAACTATTTTCTTCCCTTGTCTCCGTGAATTAAGTCTCCGTGAATTAAGTCTCCGTGAATATGAATTAAGACTGAGCCTCCTAGAATGAATGAGCCTCAATTTCTCTGTATCTATATCCAGATCAACTTTGGCTAAAATGCAAAAACTATTGTCAGGCAAAATTTGCTAATACCAAGCAGAAACTGTAATAACCAGAAACTGAAAAGATTATAATGAAGCTGACTCTTACACACACTTTTAAAAACACAGTTTCATTACTGTTATTGGTACTGATTGTCTCCATTCCATAACCCCATCAAATCAAAAGATATTAATAGAGCTTGTCAGGGTGATTCCCTGGTATTTTCTTGTTTTTATAGATATCTGTTGGGGTTCACACACTTTCTGGAGAGCTGATAATGTTACACCTTACATTTGTATAATGACTGTGGTCTTCAAAGCACCTTCACAACCGTACTCATGATAACTCTGGTAGAGACTTTGTAGAGAAAAGATCCAAAAGAGATATAAGGTAAACAGAGATTCAGAGAGTGAGACAAAGAGAGAGGCCACAATAAAGAGAGACAGAGACAGAGATAAGCAGGCAGAACCAGAGATAGAAACCAAGAGAGAGAGAACTTGAAGTCAACAAATATGAGATAACAGAATCCAACAGCAACTAGGAAAGTAAACAAGGGCACAAGCATTCAAAGTACAAAACAGGTAAAATAAAAAATGCAAAGGGGACAAAATGTAAAGCCCTTATAGAAACTCTAAACTTGGCTTTTAAAGAGGACAAGGTGCTTTCAAACAAAGCACTCTTGCTCTTTCTCCTATGCAGGACACCTGTCAGAGAAACCACATGAGCAAGGAAGGCTTCAAAGATAAAGCCGATTTTCTCAATTTGTTTTTAACTCTTACTCCTTTTATAAACATAAAACATAAATTTTCCCCACTGTGATAAGTCCTGTTAGAAAGGTTTGCCACCTCACCATTTGAGAATGAATCACTGACAGAAGGAAGCTGTTGTGTGTGCAACTGATTTCCATCAGGCAAGAAAACTTTATTGAACTTTACTTTTTACCATTAGAATTATTATATCAAACTTCTTTTTTTCTAGATCACACAAGTGCCCTGCCCTGTTTTGTTACAGTCTTGCCCTTATACTACTCCCCTTCTTTCCCATCCTCCAAACACGCACAAGACCAGCTTATCCATTCCTTGCAACTCACTGGCCTAGACACAAAGCCCCACAAGGGATACAGGCTGTAGAGCAGGATAAAAACACCAAGTGGGAAGAATGCTGTTTCTTTACAAATACTCAAAATCGAGGCGCCTGGGTGGCTGAGTCGGTTAAGCGTCCGACTTTCGCTTAGGTCATGATCTCGCGGTTCGTGGGTTCGAGCCCTGCGTCGGGCTCTGTGCTGACTGCCAGCTCAGAGCCTGGAGCCTATTTCAGAGTCTGTATCTCCCTCTGTCTCTGACCCTCCCCTGCTCGCTCTGTCTCTCTCTCTCTCTCCTAGAAATAAATAAAAATATTTAAAAAAAAAAAAAAAACAAATACTCAAAATCAACAAAGGTGCATTTCCTTTAAAGGGCAGACATGTCACTTCTGCCACCCATTTACCTGCGATAGCCTTCTTCACAATGCCTTTCCTTCTGCCATCAGTAGTCTAGGTCTGAGGTCTTATGTACTGCTGTGGCAGAAGCTATACTAAGGAGATTTGATGACCTTTCTAAGGCTTAAATGACTGTTCTCCCTGTGAAAGCACTGGCCTTCATATTGCAGTAACTGTGAGAAGACACTGTTGCTACTTCATAAAACCAAGGCAGAATGCTCATCTCAGTCCATCCTCGATGGGCAAAAGGGTCCACTGGCAGTGAAGTGCAGCTAATACCAAAAGAAAGTCATTAGAAACAGAAGCAGGGGGCATGCAAAGAGCAGCTTCCAACTGAGCTCAGCTAAGTTCCCTTCCTGACAGATGGGGCAATATTTTTGTATCAGGGATCGAAAATGGAGTTGGTCTCTAACTTTGATAAACTTTTTGCAGATGTTACTAGGCCACCTAGGTGATGACTTGAGGTGGGGTTAAGTATTAAAAGGATTTGTAAAACCATATCCCAATAAGCAGGTAGCTAGGATGCCCTACACTTGCCTTGTCTCACTACACCAACAGGGAGTTGCTGACTGCTGTGTGTGAGGGAAATAAAACAGGTTCATTTCACTGCACACTTCACAGAAGGGTAGAAGTGGCAGGGAACTAAAATATGTGGCAGCAGGTGGGAGCAGGAAAAGCAGTATTGAGCATTTGAATTGCATTGCAAATGGCACTAAGACCAGAAAACTGAAGTCCCGGATGCCTTACTGGGAACTGGCTAGTTTTGGGCAGTACTACTAAGTATGGATATAATCCCCACAAGAGACAGACTTTGTTCTTATACCCACCACTGTCTCAAACTTTAACCTTGGACAAGATTGAAACCCTAAATTATAACCAGAGCGGGAGTCCATAATCTCGACCAGCTGCTTTAAATGTCACAACAGAAACCAGACAAAATAGGAAGTATCAGCTTTTTCCACCCCTACAGCAATAGAACCAATTCCAAGTAACATTTAGGGACAGTAGGTGGGATATATTATCTTTGCACATGAAGAACAAAGAGAAAACTAGGGTGACATAAAGGAGAAAGAAAGCTTGTTGTAGAAGTCTTTTGGCAGAAGTTCCTCCTACAGGGCCCAGGGTTAGGCAGACTGCTACTTTTAACTAAATTTGGCTAGACGTGTGAAATGCAATGCTAATATATGTACTCTGATCCTCTACCTCTACAACACAGCAGAGGGAGAGTGAGTCACTGATTTCTCCCACTTTGTCAGAGATCCTCATTGTAAGACAGGGGAAACTTTTATGTGCTGATCTATAAGCTAACTGAAGTATGGCTCTGTGGTAAAAGGATTTGGTTTATTGAGGAATCAGGTTTGGAAGAGTTCAACTACTGGCTGTCACACTTCCTAGAAACAAGACTTTGGGCAAGACAGTATATCCTCTGAGTCTCATGTTCCCTGCACCCAACACAAGGATTCTAATGGTACTTATTTTACAAAACTAGCATGAAAGTTAAATGCAATAATGTAGGTAAAGTACTTAGCACAGGTCAGAGCACAAATTAAAGGCAGTTATTATAATTTTTATTATCCACAACTACTATAACACAGTTCTCTCCAGGGTTACCAATAAAGCATGAGATAGTCATTATTAAAAGCTCAGGTTCAGCAGCCAGACTTGAGTTTCAGTATGTGCTCCACCAAACCCCATAGCTATGTAGCTTTCAGCAGTTCACTTATCCACCTTGGTACCTCATTTTCTTCTTTGCCTCTGTGGTAAGAGCTTTGTCTGCCTCACAGGATCTTAAAGATTAAATAAGCTAGCATATCTAAAACACTTATCAATGGTGCCTTGCACAGAGAAAGCACCAGGTAAATATTAGCTATTATTATTAGTATTTTGGTAAACATCTTGAGGGTTTGGCCCACAAATCCCAATGCTGCTTTCAACTCACACCACATTCATAGGCTGTGTTGCTAAATCTACTATGTCCACTAAAAACCTAAATCCATCTACTAAAGCTTGAAACCACAGATAAGGTTTGAAACCACATCTGGTCATTAAGATTCTGTCAGCAAAGGCATGTGCCACTTTTTCAGAATTCAACCCTCTGTCTTCCATTTACAAGTCAGTGAGATACCATAGTTGCATCTGTCACAGATTATATTATGTCAAGACAATGCAATACCAGACACGATGGGCTGTGGTGTGTAAGAAAATGACAAATAAGTCCCACAACTTAAAAAGATAGTTTTAGAATGGAGGGTGGGTGCTGAGCCTGGGTGTGAAATGAAAACTACTTACAAACTGAAAGGTGGAGAAATGGTTCCCTCATTCTAGATTTGGCCCTTGGCCAAGTTTGAAGTCCACACAATTTATATTTACAACCTTCCTTCTATTCTTTCGTGCACCCAAAATCTGTATTGGCTACTGCACTACCCCACTTAGGTCTGGCTTCACTAGAAGGGAGTCATTCTCTAGAATGTTCTCTCTCAAATCCCTCCTATCTTGTTCTCAAACTCAAAATCCTTCAGTATCTCACTTGAGATATACTATGATCAAAACTTTTTCCAAATTTTTAATCTTTATTTTTTAGAGAGAGAGAGAGAACACAAGCAGGGGAGGGTCAGAGAGAGAGGGAGATACAGAATCCGAAGCAGGCTCCAGGCTCTGAGCTGTCAGCATAGAGCCCGATGTGGGGCTCGAACCCTCCAACTGTGAGATCATGACCTGACCCAATGTCAGACACTTCACCGAGCTACCCAGGTTCTCCTAAGGCTAATCAAATCTTAAGACACTACTCTTCTTGAGACTATATTTCATTTTAAAAGCCTCTAGAAACTTTAGCCTAGGAAAATGTCTCTCTGAGAGAAAAAAATCAGAGATGTTTTGACAGATGGAGATATGTGAAGAGATTAGATTAGAAGAGACCTTTGGTAGTATCTATTGAATTCATTCTGTTTTTTCAGCAAATATATATTCATTCTATGTGTTAATTCTTTACCAGGCACAAGAACTTCAGCAATTAAAAAAGAAAAAAGATAAGGTCCCTGAGTTTATAGAGTTTGTGTTCTAGTAAGGAAAAAAATCGCCAAAAAAATATAATTTTGGATTATGTGAGCAATATGAAGGATGTGTATTTAGCAAGTTGATAGGAAAAAGAGTAACAGGGATAAAGGTGATTGAAAATTCATACAGTGTGATAAGGGATGACATTTGATCAGAGATTTGAATGGTGAGAAGGAAACTTCCAGACAGAGATGGGAATCATGGTAAAAACCCATTCCAGCCAGGGCAAACAGCAATTCAAAGTACACACAATGGAAACTAATTTGAAATTTTAGGGGAACAGAAAGAAAAGCAGTGTGACTGAAGTAAAGAGAACAAAGGGCAGACTGAAAAGAGACAAGATTAGAGAAGAGCCTGGAGCCAGATACAATGATAGAGCTGTAAGCAAAGAAAAGGGAATTTGGACTTAATTCTAATGGAAGGAGTTTGGAGGGTTTTAAACAAAAGCATGACATGATGTAATGTGCATTTTTAGAAGAATAAAACAAAAATAATTATGAGATAAGAGATATAGGCAATCAGCAGGCCATATAGAAGATTCAAAAGTAAAACTGATCACAACACATTAGTCCACAGATCTTATTTTCTTCAAAAGTAAAGTAGAGGAAAACTCCTGAGGTCTGTGGGCAAAGGGAACCAAGTTTCCCTAAAATAAAACTTCTTGTATAACCTTTCCACTTTATTTTCTCAAATGTCATAAATGACTTCCTTCCTAGAAAGCATTTTCATTTTCACAGTATGTAATATCCTTTTAATTTATGTAACAATGAACCAAATAACATAGCATTTGCAATCTTTCCTAATTATTCCATATTGGATAGTTGTTTTTTCTTTTCCATTTCGACTTGTATTCCGCCCAGTGTGGTCCATGCATTACCTGCTTCAGAATCATTGTGTGGCCCTATGATAGAAGCAAACTCATGGACATCACACCAACCTAGTATGTGAGGATACCTGCAGATGGAATCTTGTTATTTATATGTTCTAAAAGTTCTGCAAGTGATTCCCATATACAATAACATTTAAGACCATTGTCCTACACTTTTTATGCATTTGCTTCTACTGTTCCTTCTTTCTGGAATGCTCTTTCTTTAAATTTCTGTAGAAATGCACACTTCCTTTAAGGTGCAGCTTAAATGTAACATCCTTTATAAAAACTTTCCTCTCCTACTTTCTCCTATCCAAATAAACATAACCTCTTATATAGTTGTGAGTACTGATTAGGATATGGAAAGATATCAATACTAGTGTTCAGGGGACCATTTGGTGTACTGTGATAGGGCATCTGCCACAGAGCTAAAATAAAATTGCTGATCTGAAGTCAGACCTTACCCAGCACCCTTTATTTGAGGAATATGGAAGTACAGATTTTTGGGGCTTGCTTATGAACCCCCAAAGACTCTAGGCTAAAGATAACCTTAAAGGACATAGTCTATTTCCTTTGATAGTCCATACTATATACATACCTAAGACAGTGTTTGTCAAATTTTCTCTTCATGAACAATCTGTTGACTACCTAGGTCATACTCACCTTGTGGCTCTTCTTTAAATGTAGATTGTTAGCTGCAGATGTGAGAAAGACTCTAGGATGAACATTGACCTCAAAGAATCAATAGAGAAAAGCAAAGAAAGGAGACACACAGTCTGAAATTAATACAGCTGGTGAAATTAGACTTAAACCTATTTTATTTCAGAGTTATAGGAGTCCACAAGTAAAGCTCACAAGAAGTTCTTATAATTTCAAGGAATATTAAGAGAGAAGGAGGCAAGATGGTGGAGCACTAGGGAACTCTATATATTTCTTCACCCCTATCTCACAAACAGAGAAGACCTGAAGCCATATGACACTGAACCACAGGAGTCTGGGAGGAAAAGAGATGGAGTCCACTAAGAAGACAGCCTCATAAGTGCATGACTGAGAACCGGCAGAAGATAAAAACAGGCTGGGACTGGAGACATGGAGGGGAGGGAACCCTCTCCATGGAGCCCCATGGAGAGATTAGGGGAAGAGAAAGAGTGGATGAAACTGCTCACAGAACTGTCCCTGGAAGAAACAAAAACCTTGGTCCAGGTGGGAGAAGGATCCTATTTCTAGCTGTGGTGCTTTCATTGGGCTAAGTGCCCCGGTCCCGGGAGGCTCCAGAAGATACTGTTCTGCTGCTTTCCCAGCTTGATCCCTGGCTGGGAAGGGGCCTGGCCTGTGGGATTACATATCGGGTGGTATCATTAAAGCAAGTGGACTAAGATCTGGAAACAAGGCAGGGCGTGGGACATAGAACATGGCCCACATTGGCTATGCTGGCAGCACAGGGAGATTTGACCCAAAAGAGTGATTTGGAATGCTTGGTTCTAGAAGGGACTTGGGCACCACTATTTTTCTTCCCACAACCACCAAGGTGGAGCCTTAGGGAGTGGCGCCCAGGACCACAGTGGAGTCCAGACCTACCTACAACAAACCATGCCCATCCGTGCTGGAGAGCTTCCTTCCTTCCTTCCTTCCTTCCTTCCTTCCTTCCTTCCTTCCTTCCTTCCTCCTCCCTCCCTCCCTCCTTCCTTCCTTCCTTCCTTCTTTCCTTCTTTCTTTCTAGCAAACCTTGGGGCAAGACCAACATTGATGCACTGCCACAATTAATTCTAAATCAATTCTTTGTATTCAGATATATTTTCTCCTATTTCATTCTTATCCCAACCTTCCAATGGACTGGGCACTCTGATCATTGGTTTGCTTAAACAATCACATTTAATCCTTTCTCTGGGTGTATATTCAACACCTCTGTCATTACCTTCCTTTTCCTTTCTCTCTGGAATAATCAGACTATATAGTTTCTTTGGGTAACATTATCTTCGTTTCATTCTCCTCAAGTCCTACTTCTTTCTCTCTCTGATTTAAACCTCTTAGTATCTCTGCCAGGTGACTGTCCAATATTGTTTTCTCCCCTGTCATTTCTTTCTTTGTATATGCACTTCTATCACCACTGCATACACCCTGCTCTTTATTTGTAGCTGGGAATTCTGGTTTTATGCTTTCATTTTATTTATTTATTTATTTATTTATTTATTTATTTATTTATTTATTTAATTTTTATTTATTTCTAGGAGAGAGAGAGACAGCGTGAGCAGGGGAGGGTCAGAGAGAGAGGGAGACACAGACTCTGAAACAGGCTCCAGGCTCTGAGCTGGCAGTCAGCACAGAGCCCGATGCGGGGCTCGAACCCACGATCCGTGAGATCATGACCTAAGCGAAAGTTGGACGCTTAACCGACTAAGTCACCCAGGCGCCCCTGGTTTTATGCTTTTAGACGGACCTTTGTCATTTGGTTTTCTTTGCTTTTTTTTCTTGTCTCTTTTTCCCTTTCTGTTAGCTTGTTTGTTGGATTTCTCTGTCCATTTGTGTGCCTTTGCTCCCTGTGTGTTAGTCCATCTGTTTTCTTTTTCAGGGCTACCTCAAGAAACAAGCTAAAGTATACATGGTGGAGAGTCCCAAATATCACTATGAGTAGGGAAATAAAATAAACAAAGTCTCAACAAGAGAGACGAAGAGACACCATTAAAAGAACACTTCCTGAAAGAACAGGCCCTGGACAGTCAACGACCTTCCTTAATATAGCACTACACACAGTTGCAGACTGCATAACAAGTTTTAAAACAAGCAAAAGACAGAAAGCTACCCAAAACGATGAAACAGAAGAATTCTCCTCTAATGAAATTCCAGGAAGAAGTGACAGCTAAACAATTGCTCAAAACAAATATAAGCAACATAACTGAGCAAGAATTTAGAAAAATAGTCATAAAATTAATTGCTGGGCTTCAAAAAGGCATGGAAGACATCAGAGAGGCTATTGCTACAAAGACTACGAAGCTTAAAAATAGTTGTGATAAATTAAAAAATGCT
This sequence comes from Proteles cristata cristata, assembly GCA_017311185.1. Lineage (NCBI taxonomy): Eukaryota > Metazoa > Chordata > Mammalia > Carnivora > Hyaenidae > Proteles > Proteles cristata. Next base: position 44,775 of record JAESUZ010004392.1, read on the forward strand.
ATAAATGAGGTGGATAATAAAATGGAGGCATCCAATCCATGGATTAAGGAGGCAGAAATGAGAATAGGTGAATTAGAAGACACCATCATAGAAAAAGAGGAAGCCAAGAAAAAGGGAGATAAAGTGATCCAGGAATAAGAAAATAGAATTTGACAACTAAGTGATACAATTAAATAGAACAATATCCATATCATAGGAATTCCAGAAGATGAAGAGAGAGCGAAAGATGCTGAAGGGGTAATTAAACAAATTATAGCTGAGAACCTCCACAATCCAGGGAAGGAAACAGACAGTGTAATCCAAGAGGCACAGAGAACTCCCCTCAGACGTAATTTGAATCGATCTTCTGCAAGACATATCATCGGGAAACTGGCAAAATATAAGAACAAAGAGAGAATTCTGAAAACACCAAGGGATAAAGGGGCCTTAACATACAAAGGGAAACCTATCAGAGTAATTACAGACCTATCTACTGAAACATGGCAAGTCAGTAAGGAATATCAGGAAATCTTCAATGTGATGAACAGAAAAATTATGCAGCCAAGAATCCTCTACCCAGCAAACCTGTCATTCAGAATAGAAGGAGAGATAAAGGTCTTCCCAAATTTAAAACAAAATTGGAAGAATGGATCACCAATTATCCAGCCCTACAAGAAATCCTAATGGGGATATTGAGGGAAATGTTGCAAGGAACACAGGTACCAGAGACCCACTACAAGAAACAATCTTACAGAGAACAAAATGACTGAAAACCCGTATTTTTCAATAATAACACTGAATGTAAATGGACTAAATGCTCCAATCAAAAGACATAGGGTATCATACGGTATAAAAAAACGAAATCCATCTATTTGTTATCTACAAGAGACTCATTATAGCCCTGAGAACATGTTCAGATAGAAAGTGAGGGGATGGAGAAAATCGATCATGCTACTGGAAGTCAAAAGAAAGCCAGAGTAGCAATACTCATATCAGAAAAACTGAACTTTAAAGTAAAGGCAGTAGCAACGGATGAAGAAGGGCATTATATAATAATTACATGGTCTGTCCATCAGGAAGAACTAATAATTATAAATGTCTATGCACCGAATTCAGCAGCACCCAAATACATAAAACAATTAACCACAAACAGAAGCATTCCTATGGTCAAGAATGTGCTGAAGCAGGGGACTTTAATACTCCACTTGCATCAATGGATAGATAAACCAGACAGAAAATCACTAAGGAAACAATGGACTTGAATGACACATTGGAACAGATGGATTTGACTGATATATTTATAACTCTACATGGAATTCACTTTCTTCTCAAGTGCACATGGCACATTCTTCAAGACAGATCACATACTGGGACATAAAGCAGCCCTCAATAAACATAAAAGAATTGAGATCATACCATGCATACTTTCAGATCAAAATGCTATGAAACTTGAAATCTACCACAGGAAGAAGTCAGGAAACCTCCAAAAACATAGAGGTTAAAGAACACCCTACTCAAGAACAAATTGGCCAATAATGCAATTAGAAGAGAAAGTAAAAAAATATATGGGAACAAATGAAAATGAAAATACAACAATCCAAACTCTATGGGATGCGGCAAAGACAGTCCTAAGAGGAAAGTACATTGCCTCCAGGCCTATGTCAAGAAATTAGAAAAAGCACAAGCACAAAATCTAACGGCATGGAAAGGAACTAGAGGGAGAGCAACAAGAGCATCCCAAACCCAGTAGAAGAGAAATAATAAAAATCAGGGCATAAATAAACAACATAGAATAAAAAAAACAGTTGAACACATCAATGAAATAAAAAGCTGCTTTCTTGAAAAATTAAAATTGATAAACTTCTAGCCAGGCTTCTCAAAAAGAAAAGAGTGAGCACCCATATAGACAAAATCATGAATGAAAATGGATTTATTACAACTAATTCCTCAGAAAAACAAGCAACTATCAGGGAATACTATGAAAAATTATATGGCCAACAGACACATGAAACGATGCTCAGCGTCCCTGATCATTAGGGAAATACATATCAAAGCCATACTGAGATACCACCTCATGCCTGTCAGAGTGGTTAAAATGAGCAAATCAGGAGACTCTAGATGCTGGCAAGGATGTGGAGAAACGGGCACCCTCCTACACTTTTGGTGGGAATTTAAAGTGGTGCAGTTCCTCTGGAAAACAGTGTGGAGGTTCCTCAAAAACTTAACAATAGAAATACGCTAGGACTCAGCGATAGCAGTGCTAGGAATTTACCCAAGCGATACAGGAGTGCTGATGCCTAGGGGCACATGTATCCTAATGTTCATAGCAGCACTCTCAACAATAGCCAAAACATGGAAAGAGCATACGTGTCTATCAACTAACGAATGGATCAAGAAGATGTGGTTTATCTATACAATGGAATACTACATGGCAATGAGAAAGAATGAAATCTGGCCATTTATAGCAATGTGGATGGAACTCAAGGGTGTTATGCTGAGCAAAATAAGTCAGGCAGAGAAAGACAGATACCATATGTTTTCACTCATAAGTGGAACAGGAGAAACTTAACGGAGGACCATGTGGGAGGAGAAGGGGAAAAATAGTTGGGGAGAGGTTTGGAGGCAATCCATGAGAGACTCTTATATGCTGAGAACAAACTGAGGGCTTAGGGGTGGGGGAGATGGGAAGGTGGGTGATGGGCATGGAAGAGGGCAGTTGCTGGGACCAGCACTGGTTATTATATGGAAACCAACTTGACAATATCCTATGAAGGAAAAGAAAAATAAATGTAGATTTTTAGGCTGAAGACCAAACCAACTGAATTCGATTATCAATGAGTGTGGCCCAAGAATTTGGCCCACTCTCATTAATGGTTGAGTCAATGTCATGAATTTTTCTTTAAAGTCAAAGAAAGACAAGCAGAAAAGATAGAGGCAGGAAATAACCTAGTCGAATAAAAGACTTTGTTTTCAAAAACATCAGTTAAAGATACATAGTGTCAGACCTATCCACTAGGGGTTACATTTTAAAAGTATCATAGGTGAGTCAGATGCAGGTAGTTTATGGGGAGAAACACTGATCTCACTTAACACCCTATCCCCCCTTAAAATTATTATATTATCATACCATATAAATTAACCCTGGGGTTATTTTTTTAATTGTATTCAAGATAGGAAAAATCTATAATAATTATCAGATGTCATAATAATTGCCTGTATTCTGAAAACTTGCACTTGGATTTGACTTTTTTTGCAACAGAATTCCATTGTAATATGCACTAAGGAAACCACCAATTTAAAGGAACCCCATGGTGAGTCCTTCTGTAAAGTGAAAAATTATCCCTTGATTTATTTGTTATATAAATCCAGATTTTCATATCTGAGTTCACCTGCTGGGAAGAAATGTTCTCCCATTGTCTAGGTCCTCTTGGCTAGCCTTCTGTTCAATATGTGAATTTCTCACAATTCTGTGATTTACACTGGAACTACTTAGAGATGCAAACAAGTAAAGTTACATATTAACTAAAGTCACTGGATGGAAGGGCTGCCAGATGCCAGCAGTACAAAAGATAAAAGGCACTCAAACCTCTGTATGGAAGGAAAATGAAGTAAAAAGGTGGGCATTAAACCAAGAGGAGGATTTTGTAACACTGAACAGATGCAGCTATGAGACTCAAGATCTCTAAGCTTGAGATGTTGTATAGGTCAGAAAAGGCCTATATTTCGAGGCTACTTCAAGACCATAGTATCAAGGTTATTTGTATGTCTATTGTTTTTTGTGTCCTGTGATTGCCTCAAACATACAGTAAAATAGATGTGTTAAACTCAAAGAAAATAGATTTAAAAGGTGGTATCAAAACTAATTACTGGGCATGGGGGAACCTGGGTGGCTCAATCAGCTGAGCAGCCAATTTGTGATTTTGGCTCAGGTCATGATCTCACCTTTGTGGAATCAAGCCCCATGCTATCAGCATGGATCCAGGTTGGAATTCTTGCTCTCCTTCTCCTTCCCCGACCTCCCCTGCCCATTCTCTCTCTGTCTCAAATTAGGTAAATGAACATTTTAAAAAATTAAACCTAACTACTAAGGACTGAATAAACAGTGTATGGCTCAGGCCACAGCCCCCTTTACCCAAAGTAGCCCTGACGATTAAGTCATAGCAGCAAAGGCAAGATGGAGTTAAAAAAAAATATTTTTTTAATTTTTTAAAATGTTTTATTTATTTCTGAGAGAGAGACAGCATGAGCAGGGAAGGGTCAGAGAGAGAGAGAAACATAGAATCCGAAACAGGCTCCAGGCTCTAAGCTAGCTGTCAGCACAGAGCGCCACATGGGCTCAAACCCACGAACCATGAGATCATGAGCCGAAGTCGGACACTTAACTGACTGAGCTACCCAGGCGCCCCTTAAAAAATTTTTTAATGTTTGCTTATTTTTAGAGATAGACAAACAGACAGACTGTGAGTGGGAGAGGGGCAGAGAAAGAAGGAGGCACAGAATTTGAAGCAGGCTCCAGGCTCTGAACTGTCAGCACAGACCCTGATGCACGACTTGAACTCACAAACCGTGAGATCATGACCTGAGCCGAAGTCAGATGCTTAACAGACTGAGCCACTCAGGTGCCCCCAAGATGGGATTTTTTAAATTATACAGTTTATGCATTCGATCAAATGAGAAGCCAACACTATGGCAAGGAAGATCCAAATGTCTATCATGAAACCTGTAGCATCGATGTATAAGCACAATTGATATGAAATAGACAAGATTCCAAGGATAATGTGTAGCACATAGTTCCCTTCCTCTTATTCCTTATCAATCTCAAGTTATTTTCAACAAAACACTTTTTTTAACATTAAATACTATTGTGGGTCATGGTCTTCTTTGGCACAAATTCAATTCAGGAAATTACTTCTGCACACCTAATATCTGCCCAGTACTATGGAAGACACAAAGATAAATCAAACACAATTCCCACCTTAAAGTAGATAATAATGTAACCATGAAATAAGATGTGCACAAATGACCTTAATTTGAAGAACAAGAATACGATTCTTGTTGTATATAAGATTCTACTAAATCCCAGGAAACCCATTAGTTATTTTTAATTACTCACAATAGTTATTATGAAGAAAAATGCAAAATTAATGGAATTTTAACTTTCTTAAATGATAGTAGCATATCAAATCAATCCATTTGAGGAAGAGCTGGAGTTCTGTCTCACATTGTCAAGCAACACAAGATCAGAGGAGTACATGAAACAAAGAAAGATTTTGGGATACCATCAAATAGTAAAATCATCCATAAACTCAAATGCTGAATTGTTGAGACTCACAACTGGAGAAAAATAAAGGTAGGAAGCTAATAATTGATCTTCTCAAGTTAGTTCTGTCTTTAATTTTCCCTTTGACAAGTTTTGCTCTGCCATACAAACACAATATAGCAGGACTCCAAAGTCTGCCACAAACAAGAATGGTTAATCTTCCCAGAAATACCGTCATGCCCCAGATTCAATTCTACCAAGATTTTAGCTTCTGATGAGTTATCCAAAGGATCTAGTTGTCTTCCTTTATGTCAGCCTTAGAGCTGCCATGATCTCCAAATATCCTTATTTGCCTTGAATAATTTTTCAATAAATAATATAGATCCAGCATCCTCAACGATCTCTACCTTGTTTGTGGAAAAAATTTATATATCTTCAACTCTTACTATCCTTGGGGTTTAATAAATTTCAACTATTAAGCAGCAGTTTTCAAATTTTAGGGATGGAAACCTTTTTCACCTCAAATGGTTAAGAAATCAAATATATAGGGGCGCCTGGGTGGCTTAGTCGGTTAAGCGTCCGACTTTCGCTTAGGCCATGATCTCACGGATCGTGGGTTCGAGCCCCGCGTCGGGCTCTGTGCTGACTGCCAGCTCAGAGCCTGGAGCCTGTTACAGTCTGTGACTCCCTCTCTCTCTGACCCTCCCCTGCTCACTGTCTCTCTCTCTCTCTCTCTCTCTCTCTCTCTCTCTCTCACGGAAATAAATTAAAAAAAAAAAAGAAATCAAATATATAAAAGAGATCAAAGTAAAGCTGAGATAGTTGAGGCAGGGTTGTGGATGTGCAAAGCCCTGCTGCCTGAGCCTCCATCTTCTCCCTAGTCCCTTAGTGTCTCCTGGGGGAGGTTTGCAAAACCCCTAGGAAAAAGGTATCCTTTTAACTATTATTATATCAGAGTGAAAATGTTATTTTTATACCTAGATAGAATCCCTAGGAAAAGAAGTAACATTTTTAACAAGTATCTTGCTGGTTAATTGGGTATAAAGAGAAGACCAGGAGGCCTGTACTGGAAAGACACAGTCTAAAAATACAGAAAGTTAAACTTTCTCTGCATAAGATCTGAATAAGAGTTTGGCGGGGGGGGTGGGGGTGGGGGGGGAGGATTTCCATGATACTGTGAAATTTCTCCAAATACAAAAGTTTACACTGGTGAGTATTTGTTCTGGAAATCAAAGAACTGTGATTGAGCTCCCAATTCTGGATTGTTATAGGACAAAAGAAAGAGAAGAGAGGTAGAGGAAGAAAGAGACCAGGAAGAATGAGAACTTAGTAAAAGCAAAAACTCAGAACCAGAAGTGATAAAAAAAAAAATGTGAGTCCCTTTTAATTTAAAGAAAAAACTGCAGGGGAGCTCCTTGGTGGCTCAGTAGGTTGGGTGTCTGACCTCCGCTTAGGTCATGATCTCGCAGTTAATGAGTTCGAGCCCCACAGTGTTCTCTGTGCTGACAGTTCAGAGCCTGAAGCCTGCTTTAGATTCTGTGTCTCCCTCTCTCTTCTCCCCTCTCCCACTCATGCCTCTGTCTTTCTCTCTAAAAAATAAATAAATAAATAATAATAATTGTAATAGAAATATTGAAAATCTTAAAAAATGAAGAAAACAAAATGGGAGGGTAATGAACTTCCAACAGAATGTGGAATAGTGCCCTGATAGAATTTTATCTAAATTTCAAAGACCACAACATAGATTTAGGTCCAAAAACCTATTTGGCACACGAGGGGACTGCGGGATTTCTCTGTGTCTAAGATTAGAACGAAAAATAATGAAATGTATGAAAAGATTACTCTTTTCCACCTAATTCTACTTACAAATCCTCAGCCCTTTCAGAGAGAGAAAGACAGATGCAGAGAGACTGGATCTGGGGACTTTAACACTCATAGGAAAAAAAAGTAGAGAAAAGGAACAGGTGGATGAAATACAAACAAGAGTAGAGAAGAGGAAAAGGTGGGGATTAAGAAAAAACAGAAAAAGAAGACATATGGCATAAAGTAAGCTAAGCAGGAGACCAGGAAAAGATGAGAAAAACATGGTGAGGGTAAATTTTTTATCAAAATCAGGAAAGCCTCTTCCAAAATTCAGAATTCAAATGTTCAGTGTGGATCACACATGCATGCTCTTGCTTATGTGCCCTAGTTGTTTTACCTCTGAAAGCAGACTATCATCTTGAGAATAGTTATATAGAAATTTCTTCTATTTCTCATAGCTCCTACAAATCTTACTCCAGTGCCTAATACAAATGATGCTCAGTAAATTCTGGTTAAATGAAAAATATGGTTCCCCATTTCTAAAAATTGGTTCCCCCTGTCTACATGTCCAGGTGCAATTCCTTCTTCCTTTTCACCTGCCAGGAGTATTGAACTATATATAATTTCCTTAACACATGCTATTCTAGATCTTCATGACTTTGCACATGAAAATAAGGTAAGGTTCTCCCTGCCAGAAATGTCCTTTACCATTTTGTCTACCTGCCACTTTCCTAACTTCTCATTTCTAGTACTTTATCATCCAACACATTGTCTATATGTTTTCCTTACCAACTGAACTGTGAGTTCTAGAAAAACAAGTCCTATGTTTTTCTCAGCCAGCATGGAATTCCCAACACTTCATTCTTTCATTCAATAAATAATTGTTAATTATCTATGTATTTCTTCTTAGCCATTCTGTGACCTCTTTGAGAACAATGACTGTATTGACACCCCTAGATGACTAAACCACACACATAGTAGGTGCTAAGAATATGTTTGTTAAATTGATTTAGCACAGAAAATGTAAAACACGGCCATCCTGTGACTATAACATAAATGTTTATGTATAAAAGAGCATGAAGTACAAAGATACTGGAACATCCTTTGACCAAAGATATTATTCCTCCTAGAGTTTCATCTAGTCTCAGAGAAATATTATTTTCTGTTTATGCAACTAAGTATTAAAAAGTTTTGTATTAGTATTCATTAAAAAATCAAGTTAGTGAAGTGGTTAAAAGAAAAGGCTTTGGAATTAGAAAAATCTGGGTTCGTATTCTGTCATAACTGTGTGAACTTGCACACATCACCTGACCTTTCAGAGTCTCAGTTTTATCACAGTTATAGCTTAAAGTTAGCCCTTTAAGTCCCCACCCATTTCTCTCCCAAAGTTCTTCCCTAGAAAGTGGCCAAGATTGAAAAAATGCTTACAAACGCCTTTAAGCTTGTACATTCTTGGTGTCAATATGACGGAACAGCGTGGAAGCCTTGTTTTTCCATCTTGCATCCATGAAATATAGCCAGATCAAGACTAAACCATCCTGCACACCTAGAAAACTGATTTGAGGATAAACACAACAATCTGCACAACCTGAACCACAGAAGACAGCAGGTACATGGCACGGAGAGGTGAACTAGGGGAGAGAAAAGCTGTGGAGGGCAGGGAGCTGATTTTGCTTATGGAGAGACGACAGACAGGGGAAGAGTAGGGGAAAAGCACCTCCCACAAAAGCAGCTGGAGAGAAAGTGGAAAAGTGGAAATAGCTGTAGGGATGGAACAAAAAAGGGAGAAAGGAGAAAGGAGAAAGGAGAGGGTTTAAATTCCATTAAGACTCTATAAACAGGGGGAGCACAGAGTCCAAAATTCTGCACCTCAAAACCTGGTGGTCCTCTGGTGGGAAGGGCAAATCTCCAGGATCAGAGTGGGTCTGGGAGCTCCTTAGGCCACGTGTGATTTTCCATAATCCCTGAAACACCGCCGGTACACAACTGCATGAACTTTTTCCGGGGCCTGCTGGCACCCAGCCGCTGTCTCTGTACATCGGCAGCAGCATGGTCCCACGAACGTTTCTGGGTGTGGCTGGCATCCGGCCGTTGCTCTGTGAGACCTTCCCCCAGAAGATCTGAGCAGTTTAAAGCCGCAGGCCCTCAGAAGTGAGGGGTCAGGAAACACAGCTGCATCTGAGATAAAATTCAAGAGGGAGGCACTGCCTGGGAACCTGATGGTGTGGTCATGGGCAGTGTGAAAGCAGGGAGTGTAGAGAAGTCAGAGAGAAAGTACAGGTGTGCAATTCCTGGTCAGGGAAAGCACAGAGTTCCAAAACTAGAGATGGGGTAGCTGAGTCATGCCATTTTCACCCCATCTGCGTATGAGTACACGCATCTACAGGCACAAGAATCCACCCCAGTAAGCTAAGCAGCACCATCAGTGGAGAAGGGAGCCATTGCACTAAGCCTTGCCCAACTGGGCCAACCTTGCTCTTCAGGAACACCACAGATCTCTCCACCTGCTTAGTATAAGCACTATAAAGTGTTTCATAGTTGACTTCTAGGGGAAAATGGTGTACTATCAATCATATTTCATTCTGTTTGCTGGTCCATCTATTCAAGTTTCCTTATTCTTTTTTCCTTTTTTGTTTCGTTTACTTGAATACAGAAAGAGAAAAAATTATTTTTATTTTCAATTTTTATTAAAAATATTTATTTTTTCCTACTACATTTTTTATTTTTTCAAATTTTTCAAATTCTATTTTACTTCCATCATTTCAAGTCATTCTATTTCATCGTATTAATTTTTCAAATTTTGAAATGTTTTCCCTTTTTGTCCTCTAATCAATCAAATGCCTTTCAAAAACCAGAACACACCCAGTATATAGCATCAATTATTTGATTTGTGTGTGTGTGTTGTTTTTAATTTTTTAAATTTAAATTTAACTTTTCCATTTTTTTCTCTAACCAATCAAACTCCTTTCAATAACCAGAGCAAAAACACACCTAGGATATAGCATCATTTATTTGATTTGTGTGTATGTGTGTGTGTGTGTGCTGTTTTTAATTCTTTTAATTAAATTTTTTTGACTTACTAAGTCCTTTTCATCCTTCAAAATGAAAAGATGAAGGAATTCGCCCCAAAAGAAAGAGCAGGAAAAAAAACAACAGCCAGGGACTTAACCAACACAGATAGAAGCAATATGTCTGAACCAGAATTTAGAATCATAACAGTAAGAATAGTAGCTGGGGTTGAAAATAGATTAGAACCCCTCTCTACAGAGATAAAAGAAGTAAAATCTAGTCAGGAGGAAATTAAAAATGCTATCATATGTGTGCACGTATAGGAGGATTAGGAGGAGCTTAACAGAGGACCAAGGGGGAGAAGAAGGGCAGAAATGGTGGGGGAAAGGGGGAGAGGCAAACCATGAGAGACTCTTGAATGCTGACAAAAACTGAGGACTGGTGGAGGTGGGGGGGAGGAGGGGTGGACATGGAGGAGGGCACTTGTGGGGATGAGCACTGGGTGTTATGTGGAAACTAATTTGACAATAAACTATTTGTAAAAAAAAAAATGCTATAATTGAGCTGCAATCTCAAATAGATTCCACGGGGGCAAGGATGGATGAGGCACAGCAATGAAACAGTGATCTAGAGGACAAACTTATGGAGAATAATGAAGCAGAAAAAAGAGAGAGACTAAGGCAAAAGAGCACGATTTAAGAATAAGAGAAATCAGTGTCTCACTAAAAAGAAATAACATCAGAATCATAGGGGTCCCAAAATATGAAGAGAGAGAAAAAGGGGTAGAACTGTTATGTAAGCAAATCATAGCAGAAAACTTTCCTAACCTGGGGAAAGACACAGACATTAAATCCAGGAACCACAGAGCCCTCCCACAAGATTCAACAAAAAGTGACCTTCAAAAAGGCAGATCATAGTCAAATTCATAAAATACTCAGGCAAGGAAAGAATCATGAAAGTAGCAAGGGAAGAAAAAAGTCCTTAACCTACAAAGGAAGACAAATCAGGTTTGCAGCAGACCTATCCATGGAAACTTGGCAGGGAAGAATGGAATGGCAGGATACATTCAATGTGCTGAATTGGACAAATATGCAGCCAAGAATTCTTTATCCAGAAAGGCTGTCATTCAAAATAGAAGGAGAGATTAAAAGTTTTCTAGACAAGCAAAAATGAAAGGAGTTTGAGACCACTAAACCAGCCCTGCAACAAATTTTAAGGGGGACTCTCTGAGAGGAGAAAAGATGGGGGAAAAAAGGCCAAAAGCAACAAAGACTAGAAAGGACCAGAGAACACCACCAGAAACTCCAACTCTAGAAGAAAAATAATGGCAATGAACTCATAACTTTCAGTACTCACTCTAAATGTCAATGGACTATATACTCCAATCAAAAGACATAAGGTAACAGAATGGATAAAAAACAAGACCCATCTATATGCTGTTTACAAGAAACCCACTTTAAATCTAATGACACCTTCATATTGAAAGTATGGGGATGGAGAACAGTCTTCATGCTAATTGACACCAAAAGAAAGCCAGAGTAGCCATATTTATATCAGACATTCTAGATTTTAAAATAAAGACTGAGATGAAGAAGGGTATTATATCATAATTAAGTGATCCATCCACCAAGAAGACCTGACAATTATAAGCCTTTATGCCCCAAACTGGAAAAATCCAAATATATAAATCATTTAATCACAAACATAAAGAAACTCATGACAATAATACCATAATATTTGGGGACATCAACACCCCACTTACAGCAATCGACAGATCATCTAAGCAGAAAATCAACAAGGAAACAATGGCTTTGAATGACACACTGGACCAGATGGATTTAACAAATATTCAGAACATTTCATGCTAAAGCAGTAGAATTCACATTCTTCTCCAGTGCACATGGAACATTCTCCAGAATAGATCACTTAGTGGTACACAAATCATCCCGCAACAAGTACAAAATATCAAGATCATACCATGCATATTTTCAGACCACAACGCTATGAAACTCGGAAATCAACCACAAGAAAGAAATTGGAAAGACAACAAATACTGGGACTCAAAAGAACATCCTACTAAAGAATGAGTGGATAACCAAGAAGTTAAAGACGAAATAAAAAGGTCATGAAAGCCAATGAAAATGATAACACCACAAACCTCTGGGATGCAGCAAAGGTGGTCATAAGAGGGAAGTAGATAGCAATCCAGGCCTTCCTAAAGAGGAAAGAAAGGTCTAAGACACAGAAACTAATCTTACACCTTAAAGAGTTTGAAAAAGAATGTCAAATAAAACCCAAAATGAGGAGAATATGGGGAATAATAAAGATTGTAGCAGGAATAAATGCTATCAACAACAACAACAACAGAAGAGATCAATGAAACCATGAGCTAGAAAGAATTAACAAAGTTGATAAACCCCTAGCCAGTTTGATCAAGACGAAAAGAGAAAGGACCAAAATAAATAAAATCAAGAATGAAAGAGGAGAGATCATAACCAACACAGCATAAATAAAAACAATAATAAGAGAATATTATGAGCAATTATATGCCAATAAAAGGGGCAATCTGGAAGACATGGACAAATTCCTAAAATTATATCAACTACTAAAACTGAAGTAAGATGAAATAGAAAAGTTAAACAGAGCCATAATCAGTAAAGAATTCAAATTAATAATCAAAAATCTCCCAAAAGACAAGAGTCCAGGGCCAGAGCCAGATTGCTTTCCAGGGGAATTCTACCAAACATTTAAGGAAAAGTTAACACCTATTCTCTTGAAGCTATTCCAAAGAAATAGAAATGGAAGGAAAACTTCCAAACTCTTTCTATGAAGCCAGCATTGCCTTGGTTCCAAAATCAGACTAAGACCCCAAAAAAGGAGAATTAAAGACCAATTTCCCTCATGAACATGGATGCAAAAATTCTCAACAAGATATTAGCCAACCTGATGCAACAATACATTTAAAAAATTATTCACAATGACCAAGTGGGATTTATACCTGGGATGCAGGGCTGGTTCAATATCCACAAAACAATCAATGTCATTCATCACATCAATAAAAGAAAGGGCAAGAACCACATGATCCTCTCAATAGATGCAGAGAAAGCATTTGACAAAACACAGCATCCTTTCTTGATAAAAACCCTCAAGAAAGTAGGGATAGAAGGATCATACCTCTAGATCATAAAAGCCATATAAGAAAAACCCAATGCTGATATCATCCTCAATGGGGAAAAACTAAGAGATTTCCCCCTAAAGTTGGGAACAAGACATGGATGTCCACTCTCATCACTGTTATTCACCATTGTATTGGAATTCTTAGCCGCAGCAATCAGACAACACAAAGAAATAAAAGGCATCCAAATCAGCCAGGAGGAGGTCAAACTTTCACTCTTCACAGATGACATGATACTCTATATGGAAAACCCAAAAGATTACACCAAAAAAACTGCTAGAACTAATCCATGAATTCAGTGAAGTGGTAGGATATAAAAATCAATGCACAGAAATTGGTTGCAATCCTATACACCAACAATGAAGCATCAGAAAAAGAAATCAAGGAATCGATCCCATTTACAATTTCACCAAAAACCGTAAAATACATAGGAATAAATCTAACCAAAGAGGTGAAAAAAATCTATACACTGAAAATTATAGAAAGCTTATGATATAAATTGAAGACACAAAAAAATGGAAAAATATTCCATGCCACTGAATAGGAAGAACAAATATTGTTGAAATGTCAATAGTACCCAAAGCAATCTACATATTCAATGCAATCCCTATCAAAATAACACTAGCATTCTTCACAGAGCTAGAACAACAATCCTAAAATTTGTATGGAGGCTTGCACATTCTTTGGGACATTCTGATCAGTGTCATCAGGCCAATCTATGGATTTAGTGGAAAATATCCCACAGGCCACAAGGTAAATTAGGCAGCTCATTATATGGAGTTTGGCTGTCAGTGAAGAAGCAACTTCTCTCCATTAAAAAAAAAATCTTGCTGTATTTTGAATATATTTGTTTTGCAAATTGTCTACTGATAAAAAACTGGATATGGAACCTTTAAAAAATCAGAAGCTAGGCTGAGAAGGTACAGAAATAGTGCTAGAATTATGAGACAGACCAATTGTTTACAGATAGCCTGGCAAATAGTGGATAGAAGGCTAGCATTAGCAGCCTGGAGTAATGTGGAAGCTGGCAAGCAAAGAAAGGGCTAATTGGGGGGCGCCTGGGTGGCTTAGTTGGTTAAGCGTCCGACTTTCACTTAGGTCATGATCTCGCAGTTCGTGGGTTCGAGCCCCGCGTCGGGCTCTGTGCTGACTGCCAGCTCAGAGCCTGGAGCCTGTTTCAGTCTGTGACTCCCTCTCTCTGACCCTCCCTGCTCACGCTGTCTCTCTCTCTCTCCTAGAAATAAATAAAACATTTAAAAAAAAAAAAAGAAAGGGCTAATTGGAAAAGGTCCATTTTTAGAATTCACTCTCCTGACATGAAGTCACAAAACATGGTTTCAAGTCTCATTTATTTCTTCTTTCTGATTGCATTCAGTGCGATGTTATAGGTAAGAACAGACTTCAGGGTCCACATCACAGGTTGGCAAACTTTAACTGTTAAGGGCCAGATTGGAAATATCTCATGCTTTGCAGACCATATGGTCTCAGTCACAACTGTTCAACTTTGCTATTGTAGCACAAAAAGAGCCACAGACAATAGGAAATTAATGGACATGGCTGTATTCCAATAAAACTTTATTTACAAAAACTGTCTGCAGGCCATATTTAGCCCATGGGCCATAGTGTGACCACCTCTGCTTTAGAAAAGGTAACCGAAGCGTGCCAAGAAAAGAAGCACAGAAAGAGAGTATTTCTGGAAAATGAGAACAACATGTGCAGAGCTAAAATCATGAGGTTATGGCCACTGGTTAGCTATGACCTACAGTAAATTACATAATCTGTTTATGCCTCAGTTTCCTTATCTATGAAATAAGATGTTTGGAATAAATAACCTCTACAATCTTTTCCACTGCCAAAATTATATAACTTTCCTTTACAGTCGTGATTATTAAACATTTTTCAGTCCTCAGTTGTATCTTTTGTCTAACAAAGTCTTATATAGAAGCCATAAATGCATAATATATAAAAGTGGAATTAGTCTATTTGAAGCTGTAGAAGGAAACATGAAGTCCTGACTTTCTTATTACCAAACCAAATTATCAACCATTTCTAAACTCTTGATTCTCACCTATAGTTTAAAAACTCCCCTATTATAATAAAGCATTTAATTATGAATAATAGCTTCATTACAAAAATATCTCATCTCCTAATTCTTTAGAGGTTATGAATCTCTTTCACATATATTTTCCTAAACCAAAAGTCTATAAGCTAGCCTATCTTCACTTTAAGGAAGGTTTTTAACTCAAAGGAATAACTATAGATATGTTAGGAAAGATGGCAGAGGAAAGAAGAGTTTATTTCAACAAGAATGCATGAATATATCATGGCTTTTTTTATCTATAGATCTTTTTTTTTTTTTTAATTTTAATGTTTTATTTCTGGGAGAGAGAGAGACAGCGTGAGCAGGGGAGGGTCAGAGAGAGAGGGAGTCACAGACTGAAACAGGCTCCAGGCTCTGAGCTGGCAGTCAGCACAGAGCCTCACGTGGGGCTCGAACCCACGAACTGCGAGATCATGACCTAAGCGAAAGTCGGACGCTTAACCGACTAAGCCACCCAGGCGCCCCTATTTTATCTATAGATCTTAAAAGTAGAAGAGACTGGTAACATTCTCTCAAATATTTGAGCTACTTTGGCAACATTAGTTGGAACCTTGAATGAATTTGACACTTAAATGATTAAGTAATCATCATGTTGCCTTGCCCTGAATAACTTTTAACACAGGTATGTCATTCATTTTTACAATCTGCAGCCCACACATTGGAAGCTGGGCATTCCTGTTGCACCAAGAATGGTTTGAGGTCTGTCCACTACTTATATAACTATGTCTAAGCTTGCCTCTTTGTGTGTAAAACAGAAACAAAAAAGTGGGTGGGGGAGAATGGAGGAAGAGATGGAGGGAAGGAAAGAGAAAGGGAGAGGGAGAGATTTCCTTTGCTGAGAAAATGGAGGAAGAGGAGGAGAGGGGGAGTTCACTCATGAAAGAACTGAATCAACTGCTTCTGCAAAATCATTGGAGATATATGCAGCAAAATCAGATCTAAACTGGGATTTTAGAAACCTACTATTATCTCATCTGTTATTCTGAAAATCCTCAAAAGGCCAATAATATCATGGCTATCTGGCATCTAGAAGGGCAATTTTATTCAAGCCAGCTGGATTTTCCTAACAGCACCTGCAAAATTAGACTAAATTAACTAAAAAACTAACTCAAATTATTAGCACTGCCTGCAGGGACTCAAGCAGTGGTGTAGAATGGTTTCAGTGACCAAAATAAATGGAGAATATGATCAAAGCATCTCACTTCAATTTATTTCACTGTTCATAATGGTCACTAAAGGCCAAGTGAAAGGTTGCATGCTTTGGTTGAGTATTTCCATCCTTTCTGAGATCTTACAATCAGAAGCAGATAACCATACTGGGTGTGTAATTAATGTAAAGAAAGTAGAATATATATGTTGGGTTTGAGGGCTGAATTGAAACCAATTTTAAAAAAGGAATTTATTGGAACCGTGTATCATAAAAAAAAAAAGGATAAAAGAACATGGAACAAAAGGGACAGAAAGTGAGTTAGT
This sequence comes from Proteles cristata cristata, assembly GCA_017311185.1. NCBI lineage: Eukaryota > Metazoa > Chordata > Mammalia > Carnivora > Hyaenidae > Proteles > Proteles cristata. The sequence continues at coordinate 61,575 of JAESUZ010004392.1, forward strand.
TCCAGGGATCAAGGTAAGAGAAGCTAATTAACAGTCTTTTCAGGGTGGGCCAATGGATACCATCAGAGTTCTTTTATATAGACAACTTATGTCAGATCAATCATATGTGAAATAAAACGCTATGCAAACACAGCTTTAAGCCCTTGCCATCAAACCTGACAACCACTTTTAAACCATATTAGTACAGATATTAATTACTAGAACTCCCTCTGGAATGGATTTTCTGCCTTCTACCATGCATTAATGGGGACAAGAGGGAGACACAGGAAGGGGGGGAGGGAGAAGGAGGGAGAGGGAGAAGGGGAGAGAGGGAGAGGGAGAGATTTAGCTAGGTTTTCAAACTCATCACTTAAGAAGAGTAAACCAGGGCATCCTAACAATTGCACCAGCATTGCACATGGAGTTAGAAAATCCCATTCCCTTAATGGAAATTGATAGTTATTTTTCAAAGAGTTGGAAATGAATATAGAGGGGGCAATAAAATAAAAATATGCACACAAAAAGACACATAATAAACTAAGCTACTTAAGAACCACTTCTGTGACAAGGAACTTATGGTCTCTGGAAGTAGTTTCATGTAATGCTCTGATTCTTACAAAATTTTCCTTATTATGTACTGGGTTGTCTCTTTGTAGCATTTCACCCATTGGCCATGGCCATATTTCTACCTTTGTTCTTATCCAGAAAGAAATCTTTCTCTTTTACCTGAATCCTTCAGATATTTAAATCATTTTTTTTTTCCTTTTCCTTTTCCTTTTCTCTGACTCCTTTCTTCTCTGGGCTTCTTCCAGTCAGTCCTAAGAGTCTTTACAAATTGTTCTCATTGCCTATGATTTGCCTTTCTAGATATTTGCATGGCTTATTCCTTCATATTGTTCAGATTTCAGCTGAAATGTCATTTTCTCATAAAGATTGCTCCCTGTTTGTTTTTTCAAGTGTAGTTAACCTACAGTGTTATATTAGTTTCAGGTGTACAGTATAATGACTCAACAATTCTTTACATTACTCAGTGTTCATCAAGGTAAGTATACTCTTAATCCCTTTTATCTATTTTGCCCATCTACCCACCCATCTCCCCTATGGCAACCATCAGTTTGTTCTCTGTACTTAAGAGGCTGTTTTTTGTCTCTTTTTTTGTTTGTTTATATCTAAAATACTTCATATGAGTGAAATCATATGTCATTTGTCTTTCTCTTACTTTCATAGAGACTGTTTCTGGCCACTCCAGCTAAAGTGGCACCCTCTTGTTACATATGTTTTTAAATTTTGAAATATTTATGCACACTAAATAATATATATAACCAACATGTAAAATATAAAGATACAAAATAAGAAAAAATGCATGTTATCATCATGTACCTTAAAAGAATATTACCAGCACCTGGATGGCTCAGTCAGTTAAGTGTCTGACTCTTGACTTCAGCTCAGGTTACAACTTCACAGTTCATGAGTTTGAGCCTGTGTTGGCGCTCTCTCAGCGCAGAGCCTGCTTAGGATTCTGTTTCTCTCTCTCTCTCTCTCTCTCTGCCCCTCCCCCACTTGCTATCTCTCAGTCTCTCTCTCCCAAAATAAATAAAAATAAAATTAAAAAAGAATATTACCAATAATTTTACAGATTTCTTTTATCCTATCCCCTCCCACATTGAGGTAACCACTATCTTAAAACATGTTGATTATATTTTTAACTTTCCTTTGTAGATTTACCAAATTCATATGAAGCCCTAAAACATATCCTTCTAGTTTTACATGTTTTAATTTAAATATATGGGTCATAGCATGTCTTAAATGACTTTTTTTTTACTATATGTCATATTTGTGAGATTCATTCATGCTGATATGTGCAGTAATAGTCAATTCTTTTTCACAACTCTATAGTCTTTCCTTCTATGATTACAGTATATTTTATTTGCTATTCTCCTGTCAATGGATAGTGGGGTTATTTCCAAATGTTTGCCATTAAAAACAAAGCTGCTGCACAGAGGATTTTTATGGCAGCAAAACTATTCTGTATAATAATGATTATATGCCATGATACATTTCTCAAAACACATAGAATATACATCGAAAGTGAACCCAAATATAAACTATGGGCTTTAGGTGATAATAATGTGCCAATGTTGGTTAATCAATTGTAACAAATATACCACTCTGGCGGGGGATGTTGACAGTGGATGAAGCTGTGAGTGTGTGGGGTCAGAAGGTACGTGGGAACATAGTGCTTTCTGCTCAGTTTTGCTGTGAGTCTAAGACTGCTTTGAAAAATAAATTATATTTTAAAAAATGACTGGGGACTATACCAAAATAAAAAGCTTTTTCACAGCAAAGGAAACCATCAACAAAACAGAAAGGCAACCACTGAATGGGAGAAGATGTTCACAATTGATGTATCTGATGAGAAGCTAATATCTAAAATATATGAAAAACTCATATAAGTCAATACCAAAAGAAAACCCACCCCTGAAACAATCTGATTAAGAAATGGCAGAAACACTGAAAAGATATTATTCCCAAGGAGATATTCAGGTGGCCAACAGACACAGAAAAAGATGCTCAAAAACACTAATGATCAGGGCGCCTGGGTGGCTCATTCAGTTAAGTGTCTGACTTGGGCTCAGGTCATGATCTCATGTTTCGTGGGTTTGAGCCCCGCGTCCGGCTCTGTGCTGACAGCTAGCTCAGAGTCTGGAGCCTGTTTCAGATTCTGTATCTCCCTCTCTGACCCTCCCTTGTTCAAACTGTCTCTCTTTCTCTCTCTCTCATAAATACATAAAACATTTTTTTAAAAACCACTAATGATCAGAGAAATGCAAATCAAAACAACCATGAGATATCATCTCATACCAATGAGAAGGGCTAGTATCAAAACTGAAAGAGGGGCGCCTGGGTGGCTTAGTCGGTTAAGCGCCTGACTTTCACTTAGGTCATGATCTCACGGTCCGTGGGTTCGAGCCCGCGTCGGGCTCTGTGCTGACTGCCAGCTCAGAGCCTGGAGCCTGTTTCAGAGTCTGTGACTCCCTCTCTCTCTGATCCTCCCCTGCTCACGCTGTCTGTCTGTCTCTCTCTCCTAGAAATAAATAAAAAAACATTACAAAATAAAAAAAAATAAAACTAAAAGAAATAACAACCTCATATATGTATATGTATATATACATATATACATATACATAGTATATATAATTAAAAATACAATAGTGTAATTCCACTTCTTTATATTTACCTGAATAAAATGAAACCACTAATTCAAAAAGATATCTACATCACTATATTTGTTGCAGCATTATTACAATAGGCAAGATATGGACATAACTCAACTGTCCATCAAGAGATCAATGGATAAAGATGTGATGTGTATGTACACATCTAAAAAACAAAATGAATCAACTACCCAAATATACCCTTAAATACAGAAAATAAACTGGTGGTTGCCAGAAGGGAGGTTTGTGGGAATAATGGATAAAATGGGTGAAGGGGATAATTAATTAATAACATACATACATACATACATAAAGTTATTATGAACATCCATGCATTCATTAAACAAAGAGTTACTGAGTACTTACTATGGACCAGGAATGAATCTGGGCCCTTGGATTTCCATAGTAAAACAGTAGTCAAAAATATCTGTATTCTGGGCACCTGGCTGGTTTAGTTGGTAAAACATGTGACTCTTGATCCTGTGGTTATAAGTTCAAGCCCTACATTGGGTATAGAGATTACTTAAAAATGAAATCTTTATTAAAATATATCTGGCTTCTTAGAGTGTATATTGCAGTGGAGGTATACAGATAATAAGCAGATAAAAAATATTTAAGATATAAGATTATACAAAGTGCTATGGATATAAAACAGAGCAGGAAAATGGGTTAGGGGTGATGGCAGAGGACAGCATAGTCCAAATAAGGCTCCCTAAAAAGGTGATATTTAAGTAAAGCTCTGAAGTATGTTAGGGAGCAAGCCATTCTCCTCTGGGTAAAGAGTGTTTCATATAGAGATAACAACAAATGCATAAATCCTAAGATAGAGGCATTTTTGGAGTGTTAAACAAACAGCAAGAACATTATGAGGTTGCAGCTCAGTGCAGAAGAAAGAGAATGAAAGGATATGAAGTCAGATAGGTAGATAGGTAATTTGTTAGAATAGGGGCTTTTATTCTAGGAGAGGTGAAAAACTACTGAACATGTATCTCTAGAGCATATAGTGGTATAATTTTTGGATCATAGGGTAGGCATATCTTCAGCTTGCTAATAAATGGCAAATTATTTTCAAATGCAACCACATATCCACTGTTCCACATGTTCACAAACATTTGATACCGCAAACATTTAATATCAGCCTTCAAAAATGTTGCCAATCTGATAGACTAACAAATTTTATTTCCATGATGACTGAGATTAAAATTTTATTCATTCTTTCCATAAAATAAATTTACTCTACCTTTTCACACTTATCATCAATGTGTTTTTTGCCAAAACTAGAGCCATTTTTTTTTCTCCCCCAGAGCCACTTTTGAACCACATTATAATTTCTTCTATTTAACCTGTTTACAATACAGTTTTTATTCATCTGAAGATGATGTTATCACTGGTAAAATTTTATCCTAAACCTAAACTAACCTTATTATATTTTTTATTTCAAAAAAGAATCACTTTAACCATGAAAGACTCTTGAATGCAGAGAACAAACTGAGGGCTGATGGGGATGGGGGGAGGGAGGGTG